>JAFBJS010007004.1:117789-160390 GCA_016785265.1 Paraplagusia blochii
TTCCTCAACCGAGCCTCAACTACTCTTTCCCAAATCTTCATGGTATGGCTCATCAACTTTATCCCTCTGTAATTGCTACAGCTCTGCACATCACCCTTCTTGTAAATTTTTACAAGAACACTTTTCCTCCACTCATCAGGCATCTTGTCGGTCTCCAAAATTCTATTGAAGAGCAGAGTGAGAAAACTTATAGCTTCTTCTCCCATAATCCTCATTTAATACTCCTCAAAGTACTCCCTCCATCTCACCTGTGAGCCCACGTTCCTCACAGGTGATAACATTTCCATCTCTGTCCTTAATTAATCTCACCTGCTGCACATCCTTCCCAGATTGGTTTCTCTGCCTTGCCAATCTGTATAACTCTTTTTCGCCTTCCTTCGTGTAACCTTTGTCTAACCTCTCGTACAACTCCTCGTATGCCTTTTGTTTGGCCTTGGCCACTTCCCTCTTCACCTCCCTTGTCCTCTCTATGTACTCCCGTCTATTCTCCTCTGTTCTGTCAGTATCCCATCTCTTCTTTGCTAGTCTCTTCCTCTGGACACTCCTAGACCTCATCATTCCACCACCAGGTCTCTTTGTCCTCCTTTCTCTGTCCAGAGGAAACACCTAGCACCTTCATAGCTGTCTCCCTAATGACTCTAGCAGTGGTCTCCCAATCATCTGGGAATTCCCCACCAGAGCCCAACACTGTTCTGACTTCTTTTCCAAAGTCATCACAACATTCCTCTTTCCTTAACTTCCACCTTTTGATCTTCCGCTCTGTCTTCACCTTCTTCTCACCTCCATCGTCAGCTTGCAGACCACCATCCTATGTTGTTTGGCTACACTCTCACCTGCCACCACCTTACAGTCACTTATCTCTCGGAGATTACCTCTTCTACAGAGAATGTAATCTACCTGAATAGACCTGCCTCCACTCTTGTATGTCACCCGGTGTTCCTCTCTCTTTTGGAAATAGGTGTTTACCACGGCCATTTCCATTCTTTTAGCAAAATCCACCACTGCCTGTCCTTCCAAATTTCTATCCCTAACTCCAAACCGACCCATCACTTCCTCATCCCCTCTATTTCCTTCTCCTACATGGCCAATGAAGTCTGCTCCAATCACTACTCTCTCTCCCCTGGGGATGCTCTCCACAACCAAATCCAGCTCATTCCAAAACTTCTCCTTTTCTGCTAACTCACAGCCTACCTGTGGAGCATAACCACTGCGACATTCAACATCACTCCTTCTATTTCTACCTTCACACACATCAACCTGTCTGACACCCGTTTCACATCCACCACATTACTTGCATACTTTTCCCCGATGATCAACCCTAACTCCTACTATTTCTCTTCCCATCAAATCCATGGTAGAATAACTTAAACCCTCCCCCAATATTTCTAGCCCTGCTGCCCTTCCACCTGGTCTCCTGTACACACAACACATCCACTCTTCTTCTCTCCATCATGTCAGCCGGCTCCCTACCTTTCCCTGTCATTGTACCTACATCAGGGTTCCCACTTTTAGACCAACACTTCTAACCTTCCTTTTTCCCCTCTTTGTCTTAATCAATCTCCCTCCTCTTCTTCTTCTTTGTCTTCGACCAACAGTAGTCCAATTTCCAACAGTACCCTGTAGGTTAACAGCACTGTTGGTGGTCGTTGTTAACCCGGGCCCCGGCCGATCCGATATGGAAATCTTTTTATTGACTCGCATCATAGATTTGGCAAAATGTTTTTACGCTGGATGCCCTTCCTGACACAACCCTCACCATTTATTCGGGCTTGGGACCGGCACTAAAAAAACACTGGCTTGTGCTCCCTAGTGGCTGGGTTGCTCCTTAGTGGCTGGGTTCAAACCGATGCCGATATAATCCGATATTAAAAATTATGCTCATATCGGCCCGATATTTATCGGTGGACCGATATATCGGACATCCCTAAGCATCATGCCATCTAGTTATCTTTTATCCTTTTCCCTTTGAGACCAAATACTTTAAAATTAAATCCCACTGGTGTTATACTAAAATAACTAAAGCCATCAACTTGGGACCACAGAAGCAACAGTAGTGTTGTTTGAAAGGATGGAATGGTTTGAGTTTAAACACTTCAAATGATGTGATGTGTGGTGAGGTTCATGTCTGACATGAGGCATGAAACAAGAACAACATTTAACATGTTGTTTAAAATTTAAAAACAGCATTCTCTACATATATAAAATGTAGCATAGAAAAAAACTAGCCTTTACTTATTAGCCTTTACTAACCTTTACTTATTAATTAAGTCCAAATAATCTGAGCTGTCCAGGGGATTAACATGCTTCCCTCAACTTTTGTGAAGTCCAAAAAGGTCTGCCTTTAGTTTCATGGAGTTATCCTGCCATGACATGCCATGAGGCCAGAGGACTGTGAGACTCACAGTGAAGCACTGCAGAATGCATTACACACATACAGTTGTTGAAAATTAAAAATAAACAAAGTGCAGCATATTCACTTGTTTAAATAATTAAATTTTATTCACATGGTAAAATTATTGGGACATTTTAATGTCGACCTTCAGAGGAACAGCAAGATGGTCTCTCTGCATACCATGCTAGAACAGCATGGAAATTCATGGTGAGGTTTAGCTCTGAGCGCTAGTCTCTTCTTAGTTTTTAAATAGTAAATGTAAAAATTTAGCAATTTTGAAAAACAAATTCCAAAACTGGTTAAGTTATAAAATGAAAAATAACTTTAACAAAAAATAAATCTTCTTCTTTCCTTGGCTCCAGCTCTGCTTCCTGTCTTCTGCCTGTTCCCAGTGTCTCTAAACCATACATCATGCCCAGTCTTACAACTGTCCTGTAAACCTTTCTCTTCATCTTAACTGACACTCTTCTATCACAAATCACTCCTGACACCTTTATCCAGCTGTTCCACCCTGCCTGTACTCTAATCTGCACCTCTCTTCCACAGTCTCCAGTCTGCTCTGGACAATTGATCCTGAGTATCTAAGCTCTTGGACCTTCACCATCTCTGCTCTTTGTAACCTCACCATTCCACTGTTCCCCTTTTCATTCCCACACGTGTACTACTGTCTTGCTAGGACTGACCTGCATTCCTCTTCTCTCTAGTGCAAACCTCCACCTCTCAAGGTTCTCTTCTAGCTGCTGCCTACTCTCACTGCAGATGTCAGATGCACAATGTTATCTGCAAACATCATCGTCCATGGAGGCTCTTCACTGACCTCATCTGTCAATCTGTCCATCACCAAAACAAACAAGTAGGGGCTCAGGGCTGATCCTTGATGAAGTCCCACCTCCACCTTAAAGTCTTCTGTCCTTCCAACAGCACACCTCACCACTGTTGTGCTGTTCTCATACATATCCTGCTCCAGTCTGACATACAGTACTTCTCCGCCTGACTTCCTTATACAAAACCACAATTCCTCCCTTGGCTCCCTGTCATACGCTTTTTCTAAATCTACAAAAAGACAATGCAGCTCCATTTGACCCTCTCAGTACTTCTCCATCAACATACTCAAGGCAAATATTGCATCTGTGGTACTCTTTCTCGTCATAAAAACCATACTGCTGTTTGCAAATCTCTACCTCTTCCCTCAACATAGCCTCAACTACTCTTTCCCAAATCTTTATGGTATGGCTCATCAACTTTATCCCTCTGTAATTGCTAAAATTCTATTAAACAACTGTGTCAGAAAATGTACTGCTTCTTCCCCTAAGCATTTCCATACCTCCACTGGTCATCGGGACCGACTGCCTTTCCACTCTTCATGCTCTTCAGGGCTTTTCTAACTTAATTCTTTCCTATCTGATCTACCTTCACCCTGTCAGAAACCGGCTCCTCATTCCTACACTCCTTATCATTTTCCTCATTCAACAACGCCTCAAAGTACTCCCTCCATCTTGCTAGCACCTTCCTCACTGGTAATGACGAATAATAAAACAAAATAAATAGAACCATTTAATTTATTTGTCATTGTATATTTCCACACACACTCACACTTTTTTGAGATTACGTTAAAGGCTTAAATCGCTTTAGATGGTATCTACATATGATAGACCCAGCCTTTGGTATTAAAAGTCCGAAGCGTTAAAAAAGTAAATAGAATCTGGTCTTCTGTGTGCGTGCCTGTTGGCGCGACGCAGAACTGTTTGTTAGGGTGAAGCATCAGCATTCACAACAGTTCGTTGCTGTTACTTTATTACGTGTAACGAAGAGATCGGTGGTAGAAGAAGAAAAAGTTCGATGAGTTGTAATAGAATATCCGCAGACACTCGTCAATGTCGAGATGGTGAAAAAAACAACAACGACTATACAGTGTGAAAACGTGTAAAAAAAGGATGAACGTGTACGTTCGTATGGAGTGGTAAAAAAATCACGTGACGTCTACAAGTACAAACTCACATTAGATACAGCTGCATAATGAAGTGATGTTAGGCAAAGTGTTGCCTCTCGCCTCCTCTCGCTCATGTCTCTCTCTCTTTCTGCCTCCCTCTCTCACTCCCTTTCTCTTTACTGTACCACACTCCCTCTTCCCTGTTGGAGAAGGAGTACCAGGGTCCAGCTGGGCCAGCACACCCTGCCACTACTGCTGCTAAAAAGGACTTTAGTTATTTTTTATACACTTTCCGTTCCAAATCCGCAGCCAAAGATGCAGGGAAAGTGGATGATGCTGTTTTTCCTGCACACGTGCAGCAGCCTCCTCCTTTTGTGGATCCATGTCGGCTGGAATGTGGAGGTGGTGACGGGATCCCAGCAAGGAATCCCCCTTTCAGTGTAAGTAAGGGCTGCCTGCAACTCCCCTATGGCATGCAAACAAAAATGCTTAGAGTTGTCAAAATGTTAACTTGTATCTCTCAGACTTATGTTTATTAACACAAGTGAGTTGCATTATTTAAAAAAAAAAAGTATAATAATAACTGTCGGGAAAGTATAAAACAGATTGTTCTTTAATGCACCAACTTTGTCTGAAAAGGATTTTAAATTGTGTGATTTACTTTTTCAGATATTCGGTAAATAACATCCCCATATTTACCCCCAAAAAATACAAATACTATAATTGAGAATAATACTGTCCCGTTAAGGAAGTTTATGTTTGTACTCTATAAGCACATGGAACAAATGTATTTTGCTTTAGTTTATTTTGTATGTGTGTTGAGAGAACTCAAATATTTGTATTTTGAACATTATTAATGTATTATCTCAGGATTCTGTGCAAAAGTAATTTTATTGTCGCTCTTAACATGTCTGGTATGTGGAAACTGCAGTTACAGTGTGGTTTGTCTTTCTGTCTTACCCAGTGTGAAGCTCTGGGCCTCGGCATTTGGTGGAGAAATTAAATCAATTTCTGCCAAATACTCTGGATCTCCATTACTGCAAAAGGTATTCTTCATTCATTGTGTTGTGTAAACATAAATGCTACTCCTCTTTGTCTGTGAGTCATGTAGTTCTTCATGTTGTACTGTGAAATGCTGTATGTAAATGCCCATCGCTAATGACTATGGAGACACTTTGGAGTTACAGCTGAATGCTGATGCGTTATTGAGAAGAGGAGAACTAGGTGTGTGTACTTTACACAGCCCATTAACCACAACTCTGATTCCTTTCATCATCCCCCTACGTACACCAATACTCTCCCTTATCACTCATGTCAAGAATTTCAACATCTGAAAATGAATAAGACAAGGAGAACAATTAAATAGACTTAGTCCTGTTGCATGAGTCGTGTTAAGTTGAAAAATGAAAATGATTTAAATCTCACCACTGTGACGGGTGCATTCTGCTTTTCCTACCATGCACTGGAAGTCCATTTAAACAGATAATGTTATTGAAGCATCTGTTTGACTCACATAAAAAACATTCCACGGAGTGTGCAGTAAACGGCTGAAGTCGAAGCACGGTGGCTGTGGGAATGTTGGGAACTGCACTGCAGTGAAGAGAGTGTTTGCATGTATTTGTTGTTACAGTTACAGTACGCACAGTGTTTCCTTCGGTGAAAATGAAGAGCATAAACAGCATGTGTTTGATGAGCTTCAAGTCTTGAGGTTGTAAAAGGTTGTTAAGATGTTTAATTCAGACCCGTTGGCATTTTAAAGGCATTAATGCCTAATAATGCCATTAGGACACAGCTCATGGAGAACAAAAATCATGAAATAATGGAGATCCTCTTGTGAAGTGTGACACAAACTTTAGCAACTTTAAAAATATAATTTTCTGTAAAAATAACAGTTATTAAAATATTTTGTTAAAAAATTTAGATTTTTAGTTTTTCTATAATATAGAATAATTTATAAATAATCTGAAGAACATATCAACATAAAATGGTTAACCAAAGTGTTAGCAAAAAAAAAATCAGCTTCTGTTATAACAGAAGCTGACATTTCTTGTTGCTAACGACTCTATTCCTAGAGTTTAGCTATATCTAAATCTCAACTCTAGGAATAGAGTTAAACACTCATCTCTTTAATGTAATAATATTAAGGAGTACAAAAATACATTTTAACTATATTCTACTCTTCTCCAGCGCAACAATATACCCATAACTTGCAGTGATGTTGTTGAAAGATCTCAAAATTTGTAATCTCAGAAAATTCACATTTTTGCAATGTTTTATCAATTGAAGACAGTTGGGAATGTGCAGTGTATCAATTTTAATTAAATTATTTCACTCTGAATATGTGAATTATGCTTACAGGTGTTCATGCAGATTTTTATAACCATATCAAGACTAATGATTTCATGCACCATTAAATGTGGCATTACATCACAGGAAATAGCAGTAAAATGAAAAGTGTAAAGTTGCTGCAACTACAGGATCAGATTGTGATCATGATTGTTTCATGTTGGTCTATTTACCGCCATTGCACTGCAATGCAGTAGAAACTTTCATTGTTATATCCAGAGCTTCTGACAGTTAGTCAGGTTTTTTCTCTTCTGTGCCTTTATTTCAGGAACTGTGGGCTATCACCGCACCACGTCCAGGGAACAACTCAAGCTCAGAGGCCAGCACCTCAGGCAAAGGCAGCGCTAGACTGAATCCTAAAACCTCAGCTGCTTGTCTAGGAGGATGGGATGAAGGTGGAACAGCCAGAGGAAATGCTCGTAAATATGGCGAGAGCATCCAGACTGCAATCAAAAGGCGACTACAGAATCCAAACCTGGGTCCTTCGTGTAATGAGGTAAAAACTCTCACCACCCAACCCTTTTTTTCACATTCTATGATACTTGCACCTTAATCTGGCTGAGGAATTGTTCCTTGTAATTGATAGTATTTAAATATGTAATTTTAATATGTGATAATTCATGTATATTCTTTAATTATTGAATGAAAACCAGTTTATTTTTTTTGCCATTTTGCACCAGAGATTTGGTCATTATTTTACCGTGTCAGCACTTGTTCCTGTTTGTGGAGCATGTCTTGAAGAAAGCCAAATTGAGCCAGTCAGCACAAAGCACTGAGCTGTGAGGGAAGTGATGGGTTGTTAGGGGCCCATAATTAAGGCTGATTAGATGTTTTTATGATGAATTACTCACTTTCCCTCAGACTTTAACAGAAGTGGGAAAGACTGAGGTTTCTTCAGGCTCCAGTGGACAGACCTTACTGCTGTATTGGTCACTGCTCCAATCAATAATAATGATCACTGGTTTTGATGGATTGGGCTTAACCTGCACTTGAGTACTTGAGGAGTGGCATTTTGGAGGAGGAGGTGTAAGAAGGCGGGGGGAAGGGGGAGGGGTAAAACTGGGGCACAGGAGAGTGGAGGTGCTGAGGCGAGGAGGACAGGCGTGAAATGAACTGTTCTGCTCCACTGCCAAGCCACACTCTTCCTTTCAGTTGGTAATTTGTCGCCTCATGTACTGATGTGTGTAAGTAGGGTGCTTGCGTGTGTGTTCACGTGCAGGTGTGACCGTCACACAATGTGTAATGTAATGTATATAATGTGTTGGGGCTTATTGTCCTTTATGTTTACTTTTAGATAAGGTTGTTGCTACTGCGGCTCAGTTAACTGTGTAAAAGAGAGTGGCCTTTGTTTCTGCAAATGTAGATGTGTTTTATTGTCTCAGGTGGGTATAGGATTCGGGATTATGTTATGTTAAATTTCTGTGAGCTGTGGCAGGCTTTGTTCTGTATTACTGGAGGTCCATTACATCCAGCAGATTCAGCATTATGTGAGGTGTATTTTATTACCCAGAATCAGCCAAGCTTGACACATTATTATCTTTCTCCTGTGCTTTGACTCCATTTCAATTACAATTTTACCAGGCATTGGTGGCAGTCCCACCCAGTGACCACCCAGCATGGCTATGTCCAGCAAATCGCAAATACAGAAGCAGCATGTGCAGCCAATTGGGATTGTGACCAGAAAAAAAACTATAAATCACTCAGTGCTGCAGAGGAGCTTTTATCATTGTTCATCTGAGACTGAGGCTGAATGCTGCATGTCAGCTAGCATGTAAAGCCTACTAATCTTTCTTTATTTTTTTGCCTTTGTCAGTCTCATACAGTAAAGCATAATACAGGGAAATGTTGCCCCACGTAAAACTTATTGTCTTTTACTTTTTCCTGTCTAAACTTTTGAAGAAGCCATAAAGGGGAGATTGACTGAAGTTTTCTTATTACATATAAGTATCAGCTAATGCGGTTTACAATGAAACCCACCTAACGCCTGTGGTTGTTTACAGAAATACAAAGAGCTAGAAAAATCAGTCAGAGTGGAGGAAATTGATGGAGTCAAACTGGTTAAAAATCTGGCAATAAAGATGGAGGAGATGTTCCAGAAAAAAGCAGAAGCCACTAGGGTGAGTATGTGGGGTATTCCTTGGCTTAAGAGCAGATACATTTTAAATAAATGTTGTTGTCGAATTAAGGGCAGTTGATGGGAGTGTTTATAAACTCGGTATCAAATATTCGTATATGAATAAGGCCTAAAATAGACACCAGCATTGCTTGTGGTTATCTGTTCTCTTCAGTCATTGAGTGAATGTCATGTGGGTTCCCAAAATATTATACGCAAAGATGTATTTGTATGTACAGATATATCACTCAGGAATTCAGGTTGCATTATATGTTGTGGCACCTTTGATAGTACTGCAGGTACTTTTAAACAGCAATAAATGAAAAGATTGGATAAACTGGGCAGAGTTGTTTTACCAAATTTGTGCATCATAATGGATGAATAAAATAAAATTAGAATTAATATTTTCTTGTTTTGGTGGATAAATAGGATACATTCCTAAGATAATATTTAACACTAGGGGCAACAATGTATTAAATTAAAATAAAAAAGGTGTAATTTTGAAACCTAATTAAATGTTTTTTTTATTATTATTATTATTATGTGTTTGTGTATGTCTGTATGTGTTTTTGACAGTATATAATTTCATTTATTCGTCTTCATCCTTTTGTACATTACCTGATGGCTGTGGCAGAAGTCTACACAACCGCCACCCAAATCACACTGCACCACTCTGTGAGCCCTGTGAATGTTGAGCCCACTGGAAGTTACGTGGCCCGGGATATTGCTATGTTTAGAGCACCTCGTTGGCAACCTGACAGCTGAAGAATTAGAACCTGAAACCAAGTCAATTTCTATAACCGCTAGGGCACCACTGCCCATAATATTATTTTAGTGCAGTACAGTCCACCAATGTGTCGGGAATTTAGTAGCTTCTAGCCTAAACGCAGAGTACTGAGCCTCGCATTGATTGTCAGGAAATGATAAGGGTTATCTCCCTCTCTCAAAACAGTCCCATGAGAACTATCCATGTCATCATGTGTAAATTACACTAGTATACCGAATGAATGATGTGATTTAACACACAAAAATCCGATATACAAATTTATTTGTGCGACATTAAAATCAAATGTTTATTTTTTTTTATCGTTAACGTCATCTGGAACGTGTGCTACTCAAAAAGCAAGGCCTCAACATTCACAAAATATATAATACCTGAAAAATGAAAGAAAAAAACAAAACATAATGTCACAATACTATAGACAGACTAGAGGGTCACTGTTATTAACAAGCAATATTTTTTTTCTTCAATTGCCGACGCCCTTTGAACTCACCACAAGGTCAATTGAATTTGCTCACCACCGCAGCGTGCTGGGCGTCAAGAGAGCCCCAATTGTGTTTATACCGCACTTATTTTGACAGGCGTTTGACGGGTGTTAATTACGTACGTGGCTCGGAGAGCACAGAGTCAGCATGACGTGGAAACAGGTGCAAACAGGTACAGTTGCCAGATCTCGGAACACGACATTAGTTTTATTTTCGAGGCTTTATGTCGCGCCACTTGAAACCATCGGTTATTTCACCTCTGCGCTACGACGCCACATGTCCTTGGACATCAGCGCTGTTAAAACTGTGACGGGCGCCAAAGTAAAAATGAATTTGTTATATTATTTTTTCAAACAACTGTACATATTGAAAGCTGCGCACAAACGCTTACATCCAAAACATCATATTCAGCTCTGTCAGAACCCGTTTCAGCTTGTCGCACTTACATTTGTTCAGATAAGAATATATATATATATATATATATATATATATATATATATATATATACATATATATACATATATACACATAAACAATAATAAAATACCAAAAGGCGTGGTGTTTCTCAAATGGTGGATCAGGGCCCAACGTTACAAGTGCTGTGGCAGAACGTTATGTGCAGCCAATACACAGGAGCGTTAACAGTAGGATTTAAAAATTTTAAGTTTACATATTAATTCAATTTATTTTGATTTCTTTATATATCTCATCTGTAACATCGTTTTGGGTGTCATCCGGTGAAATCCTCAGAAAACATCCGGTGAAATCCTCAGAAAACAACTCTGAAATCCTCAGAAAACAACTCTAAATATCGCCATACTTTAAGTTGGAAAGTATGTGTCTAATTTAATCTTCTTTAATCTATATTTTTTGAGAAACGGTCCTTAATCTGTGTTTTCCTGTATTTACGACACATTTAAGTTTCAATAACCGACACGAACGATTTTTGATCGACGAATAATCATATAATCATAATATAATCAGATGAACACGAATCGACTTGTAAAAATTATGGTTGTTCTTCTTCATAGCGACTGGTGGAGGCAGCAGAGGATGCGCATCATCAACACGAAGACAATCCAGACCTTCAGGTGAGAACTTAATGAAAAAAAAAACACGGAAGGAAAAGACACTGTGCCCTAAAATATTTCTGAGGAGTTTCATTTCATCCTCAGAATCCTGATAAATCACATGTACACACTCTCTCGGGCAGTGCATGATGAGCTGCTGCAAGGTTATGAAAGGGCAGCAGGCACTAAAAGTCTTTAACTGCATCCCCCCGTCATTCAAAAGGACGAGCTGCCAGCATCAGCTCTGATTCATAAAGCTACCGTGATGAGCTGTGCCTCACCCCGAAGGTTGCTCGGACTCACCGTCGTAAGTCACGGGCAGCTCACGGGGTATAACTCTAACATTCACCCTTAATAAGTTTGTAGAGAGTGGACTGCTTGGCAAAGCAGAGATGGAATGGCTCTCTACAGGATGCTGCGCGCGATCCTGCACCTGGCGCGCGTTTGCCGCAGCAGTCACGTGGTTACACAAAGAGAATAATGGGATCAGAGCATTGAGGCCCGCGTTGATTCTAATTTTCAATTACATCTCACCGGTTGTGCTCGTGTCCTCTGCATCTCTAAAAGACATCATTTAACGGGGCGCAGCGAGCTGTTCCTGTCTCTGCAGAGGGAATGCAGTATTTCTACTTCCCTCTGCGCCTACCCCTTCCTCTTCCCTGTTGGACAGAGATAAATGAAACTCCATTGCGCGGCGCATTGTTTCAATTTCATTGGCTTTAAATTGGAAACGCACTGAAGTAACAACAAAGTGAAATAACAGCAGCACTTACACTAATGTAAGCATTTACATGCTGCAGATGCGGTTTAGTCACAGTGTTGGATGACACTCTTCCTCTAACTGTACGTGACTGCGCGGCTTATTGATAACGGTCCTTCGCAGACTAGTTGTTTTTTTTTATTTAAAATTAAATACATGCGTGTTGATCAGCAGATTTATGTATGTAAATGTATTGTATTTAAGAGTAGGTTTAAGTGTCATAAAAATGCGGAAACATTGTTACACCACCCACATTACAGGAAAAAGGAAAGTATATTGGTGATTTTAACAATCAAAAACAATTGGAAAACGCCAATATTTAGATAAAAAGAAATTCAATTTTATGTTTTAAAAACTGCTGCAAATTTGGAGACGGGTTCTAAATGTAAATACAACTAAGCGAAGGACAGGGATTTTGAGTTTTTCTATGTCAGGAATAATTCTGTCCGTGTTTTTACTCCGGTCGCAATTATAATCTGCGGCACCATTTCCGTTTTTTGGATGAATCTGCAGATTTTTTTTTCTTTTTGTGAAAAATGCAGATATATTAAAAACAAGCTCTAATTTTTTTTTTATCTTACATGTGTATTTGTACATAAAGATCAAAACCATTTTCTAAATCCTGTCTTCACGGTCGGTGGATTAATTTCTGTACAACTACCGATTTTCTTAAACTGAAAAGAAAGAAAATAAGAATATATATATATGTATATATATACAGCATTTGTGAATTGTCTGAATTTTCTGAAAAATGCAAAACACAAAAAATTACAAATCGACAGAGCCCTGACAGAGGACACATCTTAGTTGATTTTTTTTCATATATTTTCACATTTTAAAAATGTGTAAACTTGAATAATTACTCGTAAGAAAATAATAACATTTAGAAAGTATGATATATTGAATGAACAGCGTCATATTTGTGTAGCACAGCATTGGATTAAAAAACAAACATTTGAAATACATTTAAATAACAATTGGAATGAAAATTTAATCTCCAGCAGTTGTAATGATGTGATGTAATAATCACATTATGCTCCCTCGCCTCCAGTGACACCTCACATTTTTTATGCACCATTTCACTGACCACGGGAGATAAGCTGGCTGCTCTTATCTCAACTGACCTGAGTGGTTCACGGGTGTGTAGATTAAATCTGGTCTTTGGAAATGAACGATAATGTTTCATTTTGATGTCACGCAAAAGCCTTTGTTTAACCTTAAGGATATAGGCTGATTTACAGCTGATTCCTGTGCAAGTTGGTTAAGTGGTTTGTTGTAATCAACATAGTTTTTAGATTTTTATTTTTATTATCTTTATTATTCCTACCTATTTAAACCACAAAATACCCTTTTTTGTTATATGTGAACAATAACATAATAGCTGAATACACCATTAGATTTCTGACAACAGGACCTTAAATGGAGGTAAAAAAATAACAGTGTGCGTATAGTGATATTTTAATCCAGTCTATTCAGCTTACACTGTGTTATGAGTCTTCTTGCAGTAATAATTATCTCAAACAATAAACCAGAAAATGTGGAAATAATCACCACCGTGATCATAAAGCTTTTTTTACAGTGCAGAGTCTGGTGAGAGGAATCAAGATCAATGAGGAGCATCAGTATGAGCTGCTTTACAGTTAACCCCCTCCGTAGGTGCAATATGAGAGGAGGTCTCTGCAGTATCAGGCCCACAGCTCACTGTAGTGGTGTAAGAGTCAGTGAGGCGTCTCGGAGAGCTGCAGTGTCCTCACACTCTGCCTGCTCTACAGTAATAACCCTCGTGGTTAATGTCCACAGCTATCATTTCTGCTGAGGCTGCACATTTTACTTCTCTGACACCCTGTCTCACTCCCCTCCTTCCCCACAGCAGCACGTCAGCGAGCTGCTCAGCCGTGGTATGAGCTGTCAGGGTCTGCTTGATAGTGATGCCTCCACGGCCTCCCCTGAGTGTGATGCTGCTGAGTCTATCAGCCATCCCTCCCTCAGTCTCAACCTCTGCTACTCCCTCTCCAATGCAGACATTAAGGATCGAGCCATAGCCCGGCTGTTCAGACAGAATGAAGAATTTTTTGTTGGAGCATAAGAGAGTGAGGGACAGGACAGATACATCAGTGGGTTCTACTTAACATTAAACTCTTGTTCACAGTCTTTGGACTCTTCTGACACACGGAGATAGCATGCCTTATATGAGTTTGCATTTAAAGCACAGAAGTTAAAATACATCATGGAATAGTCTGACGCTCAGCAACCTAAAAATTTTTCTAATAATGTTCCATGTTCAGTGTTGAAATGTTTCTAAATATGTTCAATCTTCAGAATTAAATTTTAGTGAATTTGGTATTCTGAACAACAGCATATCTCACAAATGCAGTTTTATTAGCGATGTTTCCCAAACACAAAATCTCCTAACACTAGTAGAATTATGTAATATTTATAAGAATTATGTGTTTTCTTTTAGATGATGATAACCCAATTACACAAACCCTGGGTTTGTTAAAATGACAACTGGCCTAAAGATAGCATTGTCTATTTTATAAAAGAAAAGTCACTTTGTGGCAGCATTGCAGCTTATTTATTAAATCTATTTTAATAATCAAGGGATTGTATGCAAAATGCTGGTGTCATCAACTTATACAGTGGTTTGTTCAGAGATAAAAATTACATACTATTACCAAGGCTTTATTTGTATTGAATATTATCTGAATTAGAAATCAAGTATTAAACAATATGAAAAAAATTAAATATCAGAATATGGAAGTTATATTTACCAAAAAAACATCATGTCACAAAGGTGTTCCTTAGTAGCAGGAAAACTAACGTGGATTTACTGGATTTAATGTATTTTTCAGGTCATAAATATTATGTTATTATTGTACTGATCCAGCAATTATACATTTAAATGTTGTACGGGGCTTCGGAACAGCCAAAGCAGTGTCTTGTAGGTTTTCTATAATTTGTGTCATTTTTTTTTTTTTACCAGTACGAGTATTTTAATGCCGTGCTGATCAACGAAGTGGACGAGGAGGGCAACAATGTGGAGCTGGGTGGAGAGTTCATCCTTGAGCCCAATGACCATTTCAATAATCTGTCTGTCAACCTGAGCCTCAGCGTGGTTCAGGTGCCGACCAACATGTACAACAAAGGTATGTGGGAAGGGAAGATGAGCAGGTGGAGGGAGGTGTGGAGTTAATTTACAACAGAAGAAAGAAACTGAGAGGTGGACAGGAGCTGAAGTAAAACAGGTCGAGCCAGGATCAATAACAGTTCAGACTGAGAGAGAGAGGTTGAGAATGACGTTCCGAGTGAGGAGCTGCCGTTGTTCTTGTTCTATAACAGAATGTGTCACTGCTCCCTGTGTGTTGCCTTTGTTTGGCTGCAATAGTCTCCATTTAAGTCTATGATCACAGAACAAAGGGAAAGCTAGTCCAGCAGGAGGGGAGGAAGGGGGCAACAGACCATTAAGGCAGTAAACCTCCTTTTGTAAAATAAAGATAGTTGGTCAATGAGACCAAAAGTTCAACTGTGTCCTCTCCAAGGAGGCCACTACTTGCATGGTTGTGATAGTCACCCCGTCATCTGTCTGCCTGTCTCTCTCTACCAGATCCTGATATAGTGAATGGCGTATACTGGTCTGAGGCTTTGAATAAAGTGTTTGTGGATAATTTCAAACGAGACCCCACACTCATCTGGCAGTACTTTGGTAGCGCTAAAGGATTCTTCAGGCAGTACCCCGGTGAGTGTTGCCACTGTGTGTGTGTGTGTGTGTGTGTGTATGTGTATGTGTCTGTGTGTGTGGTACGTGTGAGAGAGAGGATTGACCTTCGGGATCCATCATCAGCAGTCAAGGCCCTCAGAACAAATGATTCAGAAGAACTAAATAGCTGATTAGGCTAATGTTGTATTTTACAGATCATCAGAGGGGATGCAAATATACTGATGGTAATTAATCAGCATTAGGCCAACTGTAGGCCTACAGCCGTACAGTACTTGCGGGATTCAACCAACCATGACTACAGCATTACACTTAGCTTTCTGTTCTGGAGCCAAGTGAGCGCTTTATATGTGTCAGAATGTAATGGAAATATTAAACTGCCTGTACTCACTAGTGACACATGTTCCTAAGCAAAATGATGTTTTTTGGCAAAATCGTTACTGCATCATCCAGACAATAAGTGGCACTTTTTTTGCACAAGTTTAATTAGTAAAATATTGTTTTCCCACAGCTACTAGAGGACACTCAACAATTGTACCCTCATCTGCAATTCCCATACCACAGAAAATTTACATGTTCAATGTTTTCACACACAGCAGCTAAAGAGCACTCTTGCTGCTATCATTGTGACTTATATTCGAAAGTGCCTTATAGTGCCATGGGTCTAAGGGTGTGAATCCTGCAAACAGCAGAGCAAATATTATTTTATAATTTTGCCTTATTGAAATTCACAATGTTCTGAATAATATTATAGTATTTGAATATAGTTTTTGTGATATCATTGTCATTCTTTTTTAGTAATATTCTAATTTTATTATATTTAAGCTCATTTAAAATGTATCTCTCCTTTTGCAACCAATTGTCATTGATAAAAATAAATATGTGCTTGCTAGATGTTAGAAACAAACCACATTTAGGTATGTACTGTATGTAAACATACATTTGTTCTGCCACATTTATTGCGCTAGCTGCCAGTATTGACCCCTGCAGTAAGAAATACAACATAGAGCTAAAGACACTGATATGCAGTTTCTCAGAAGCAGGGAAAACTTACAATGAGTCCAGCAAAGTTTTATGTATGGAATTTTAGGCATAAGCTCTACTAAGATCTACTCTACAGTCAAAATGCCACCTTTTCCTGGAAATGTAGATTTGCAGCACAGGCCTTGTAGATGTTAAGAGTGAATGAATTGCATTTCTGTACTTGATGAATGGGCAGCTCAAATATTTTGTACTGCAAGAATAGATAACATCCTTTGGGAAACTTCTATTGTCATAGGCAGTTTCCAAAAGCTAATTAAATAAACCTTTTGGTTTGAACAGTCCAAAAATAATGTTCAACTATTACAACTTATTTCAGTGGACTCACCACCCACAGGAAGGTTCAGAGTAGGGTGTGGTGTGATTTGAGTGGCAGTCGTGGAGACTACTGTACGATGGACCTGGCAAAAGACAAGAAGATAAAGATGATTGAATGAATTAAATAATAATAAAATCTATAATAATATAATCAAAATTAAATGGAAGGGAAAAAATAACATTTTTTAAAGTATACTGAGTGTAATGGAGACTGAAAAGTTTCACTTTTCTAGAAATGTGGTCTGTACAATGCCATAAAATTGAAATATATTTTATGTCAAAGCAATGTTCAGGTTTTTATTACTGTTTACCATGAATAACAGTGATTAGTGGACCTTAACTATCAAAAAGAGACTCTGGTTGAAATTGTGTTTTTGTTAACATAGAGAAAACCTGCAATTAAAGTAAAATCTATTTTTAACTCAAACTTTCTGTTCTGTGCGCAGGTGTGAAGTGGCATCCGGATGAACATGGTGTAATCGGCTTTGACTGTAGAAATAGAAAGTGGTAAACCTTTCTTAGGAAAACACTATATTGGTAATTATTAGCTGTAACTTAGAGTCTGGGACTCAACATATCTCTCTATATCCCTAATTTGTCCCAGGTACATCCAAGCAGCTACGTCTCCGAAGGACGTTGTTATTTTAGTGGATGTCAGTGGAAGTATGAAAGGCCTGAGGCTGACCATTGCGAGGCAGACGGTCTCTTCCATATTGGACACCCTGGGAGATGACGACTTCTTTAATATCATTGCAGTGAGTTCAAGTCTGACTCTTCGTTAATGTTTTCCGACACGTGATGTCAAGGGGTTTGCTCTGTGTTTTACAGTATAATCAGGAGATTCACTACGTGGAGCCTTGTTTGAATGGTACTCTGGTCCGAGCCGACAGAGCCAATAAAGACGTAAGTCTCCCTCTGAACTGGACTGAATTAAACCTCACCTCACCTACCAATCAATCAATCCATCATTCCAACCCACCCAATCTTTATCATCCATCCACCCTTCCCTTGATCTCTCCAATCATGCATTCATAATTTGTCCATCCATCTATCCATTCATCCATTCATCATCTATACATTCATCCATCCAGCAATCATTCATACATTTACCCTTATCCAACCATCAGACATCTCTCCATCGATCCACTTACACTTATCTGTCCATTCATCTATCATTCATCCGCCTATTCATCTGTTTAACCATCTAGCCACCATCCATCCATGCATTCATTTATTCATCCAATTGTTGTACAGGACTTATCTGGTAAAGATGTTTCTGCATTGTTTGTTCTTTAGCACTTTCGTGAACATCTGGACAAGCTGTTTGCCAAAGGGATTGGACTACTTGGTGACGCTCTGACTGAGGCCTTCACCATCCTGAACAACGTAAGTTCCAGCAGGGTGTGCTGTGGCAGATAATGGCATGATTTATTTGGGTTTGATAATTAATATCATATATGTTTAAATACATTTTTCTCTGTGCTGACTTTAGGTGCTAGTCCTGTGGAGAGGTTAATAGATTATTATTTATCAGTGCACCTAGCAGACCCCAATGAATGTGGGCATGTCCTCCTTTTGTCCTCATTTTAATTCATCATCAGCATCTTCATTTGACCAGAACATTAGGAACATTTTTATTTCCCATTCAACATTTGTTTTCATCGACAGAGCATTAGAGCATGTTTTTAGCTAATCATAAAAATTCTCCTCAATCAAAGACATTTCAGCTTTCGGGAGGAGTGCAGCCTGTTGAAACGCTACACTGTTGTCCCTGTCTGCCCTCCCAACACGGTCACATCCATTCTAAAGCAGTGATTAATGGTTGTAATTAATGTCAGTGATTACTACGGTGGCTGATTTCAGTAGATAAGAGCAGCAGGAGCCTCAAAAAACTTTATCTTCCTGTTTTCAGGCCAGCTCTGGGCTGCACTGCTGCAGCTTCTACCTCTGCATTTGTCAGTTTAATTAAAACCCTGCAGTGAATATGGTAATAAGGTAGGGGGAGTTGGTTTCCTCACGTCACTGTGAGGCTGCTGCTGTCCAGTGACAAAAGCTAAATAAGAGACTTTCACTTTGATCATTTTAAAGCCTGGAGATCAGTGCAGCCACTAAGGGCTTAGGATGGATATTTTCTAGGGTTATCTAAATGGTTATAAAAATAAAGATATAAAATAATAAGAAAGCTTGATAACAAGGCTTTATTCAACAACTTCCCTTATTCCACATCAAAGTTGGATAAATTAAGTACTAGGAGCCAGTACTGGAAGTGTTATTGAAAATTAGTGCTACAGTATTTCTGGCCCCTTATCCTCATTATGCATAAAAACTCGTTATGCATATTTGTGTGGACTTCTGTGTGCCCGTGAGTGTGGGTGTATGAGAATGTGCATGCACAGCCCAGCAGGTTTCAGGATCTTGTTCCTACAAACCCCTTTCTGTCCACACTCACGGTTACTAGTCGATAAAGCCCTTAATTACTGCACTGCATCACAATAAAGTATAATTCTCCCCTGACCGCAGTATCCGTATTTTATTAGCTGACAGCTTTATAGTCATCTCAGACATGAACAGCCAACCTAACAGTAACAGACGAATTAGTTCAAGTCAAAAACAGAGGTAGATTAAACAGGGCAGATGTTTATGGTTATCTCAACATGCACTCTTTATGTTTGCAGTTCAATCAGACTGGCCATGGCAGCATTTGCAGTCAGGCCATAATGCTGGTGACTGACGGGGCAACTGAAATGTATGATGACGTTTTCGAAAGGTATAATTGGCCAGAAAGAAAGGTAAGATGCATCTCTGTTTCAGACTATAGATTTCTTACCTAGAGCTCGCTATCTCATTAATCAAACAAGTCACATTTTATTTGTAATTACATTTGAGGTTTCAAAGACACAATTGTGATCCCTGATTGGAAAAAAACTCTTGCAAAGACATTGGTTCAGTGTTATATCAGGAGTTTTACACTAAAACTTACAGCAGTCCAAAATTAAAAGCCTTTTGTGATATTATGGTGGACCAGCTCTTACATTTGATATTATCTCAAATATAATTACCCCAGAAGCCAGATTTAATACACAGGCAGTAGGTTGGCCACTTGTCCATTAAAAGAATTGTCAGTAAATGCCACCTCCTACCATCTAGAGCAGACCTGGCTAAACTGACCGAGAGCAATCAAATGATCTACTGTAGTGAATGATTGTAATACAGAGTTTCGTTACAGTAGAGTCTGGATCCAAATGCGGGCACACAGTTCAGTAACGAATGAACAAAAGTTTATTCCGAGTAACTCGGCGCAAACGTAAACAGTTCCAAACTTCTCAACAATTTAAACAATTGATAGATTTAAATTGTTAATCTATCAATTGTTAATTGATAGATTGAATCTATCAATTGATAGATTAACCAATTGTTAATCTATCAATTGTTTAAATTGTTAGGATTTCTTATATGATAGTAAAATAAATAACTCAGAAATTTATAACATATTTGGCATGTCCATTGCTGGGGCGGTTACACTGCTGCTTCTTCTGCTGCAGACTGAATGAGTAGGAGAGTCAGACGTCTTCTCTTCTGGAAATGCTCCATCTGATTCATCAGTCAAATTTTCCTCAGATGTGACATTACAGTATAATCAATATAATTCAAGGACACTTTCCTTCTGACACTTGAGATCAAGTAAAGGAGATGAATGTCGCTATAACTGTCAAATTGCAACATTCGCTGCACGTAATCTACAGTGATCATTATGTCTTCTGTTTTAGAGGCAAAACAGCATCAGCCTGATGTTTCTTCATAATCAAACCTAGCAGAAGTTGCTTTTTCATATTTTGGAAAACTGTGTTTAGAATAGTTCCCTCTCTATCTCTATCCTTCATATTAAGCTAATTTTGGACGTCTATTAGAATTACCTGCTGACTCTGCAGACTTCCTGCTCCAGCAGTAGATTGTACATTCTAATGCTGAATGCCTCAGAAGCCTTATCCTGACGTTTTGTCAGGACTGCTGGAGCTCTGCAATTGCCTTGATCAGATGCACCTGGTTGTTTTTCCCAAGCTGACGCTGATGAGCACACAGGGTTTAAAAGCAGTGGCCTTACTCACTGTGGTGTCAGATTGTTTTTCCTGGTTGGAGCGTTAGGATGTTCACGTCGTACTTCAGGAGAAATTGTTTCCCCACCTTCATTACTTATCATAATTCTAAAATGTAAAACTACTCACCATAATTTTTTACACATTCAGTGTTGACACATTCATGAGCAAAAGGAAAATATTCATCCTTTAGGAATAAAATTTGCGAAATTAACCACTACTAAGGGTAGTGGTAGACCATTATAAAGGTTTAGTTAGGCTTCCCTTGATGGAGCATACAAACAATTGGATTGAAATGGACCACACATTAACACAAAAGCCCGCAGGGTTTTGTTCAGTCCTGTCGAGCATATGTGTGTTGGCAGTGTTTGGCAGTATACACTGCAGTATTTGGCACAAGAGCCCTTCCCCCGCTCTCTTACACACACACACACACACACACACACACACGCACACACCCTCAGGGTGTCACAGCTTTTTACTGTTTTTTTATACATTTGGCTCAGCATCTGGAGCCAATGAACCACACTGGTTTGGCACAGCGTCATACAGCCTGCTGTGAAAGGACAGTCGAATATGGCCTAGGTCCCTTGGAATCACAAAAGGGAATGTATAGAACAAAACAAAGTTAGATTAAAATGAAAGAAAACACATGAAGATGCACGTAGAGCAAATATTATATCAGTTTTATATCATAGAGACGGATGAGATTCTCACTCTTTTTCAAGTTTTTTTTTTATCCTTCCATCTTAAATTCTGTCAGCTTTTGTTTGCTTTGCTCAGGTGCGGATCTTCCCTTACCTGATTGGACGAGAGTCTGCATTTGCTGATAACCTGAAATGGATGGCCTGTGCCAACAAAGGTTTGAGGGTTTTTTTTTTATTACCTCTTACTGAAACAAGGCCAGTGTTGGAGAGATGGAGTGTTTCTCTGCACTAACCCAAGCGGTTGATGATTTTTATTGCCATTTATACCCGGGTTTGGTTGTATTTATGTGTGTATACTGTATATACTGCACATGCATGTGTATGTGTGTGGTGTTTCCGTGGTTTTCTATTTGCCAGAAGAAAATGAAGTAGTACTTGTGATGGGTCAGAGGTGACTTTTCCGTAATCCCTCTTCCTGTCAGAGTGTCTTTCCCTCGGCTGTTCACTGCTGATGGCTCCAGGATGTCAGTGCTCTGGATGACTGCCCTTTGGAAGTGAAAGTCAAAGCCAGCAAAACAGATCACAGTGGGTGTGCAGGGCTGGGGGGTTGTGATTAGGCTGGGTCCCAAACCTCCTTCCCTGTGCAGAGCCCTGCTGCTGTGCGACCTTACCTGTCCATTGTGAGGCATTGTCACAAACAGCTGGAACTGACAGTGCATTGATGACTGGTGGTGCATTACCTGCTAGATCAGCATGCTACAGTCATGTCTAGAGTAATGTCACAATGTTGTACATTTGCTGATGCTCTGTAACTCAGTGGATAATTCCATTATTTGTATTTTTAAATGAGTTTAGATTTAATAATTTGATGAAGTCAAAGCTTATGTTGTGTCAGCATCTCAGAAGAGTTGGGTTTGTAACACAATGATTCCCAACCTTCCTTGACACACATTTAACATTGGATATGGCTCAGTAAAATACCTCATTGCAGAATCTGAATTTGGTTTACAACAAGTATCTATTGTAAAACAGCAACCTTCAAGTATGGATTTATTAATTCATACATTTGTTTATCTTTATCTGCTTATTTATTATTGGGTCACAGGGGCAGCAGTCTTCACGACTGCCAACAAAATCTCACTGCACCACACTAGGAGCCTTTCTGTGAGCGGTGAGCCCACCAGAAAATATTTATGTACAATCTACTATATCAGTAATAAACTTCTGTGCATTTGAACACAACCTTCATATGGTCGCAGGAATTTAAGAAAGACACACATGCTTACTTAAGTGTTCAGTTTTTATATTGTTATATTAAACTATTATGTTGACAAAAGAGGACAAACGGTAAATAAGTTTAACAGGACAATTATATACTTTGGAAATGTTTCCATTGTAGACCCAGAGATATGTCAAAGCACAATAGTTGGAAATCACAGACAGGATATAGTAATAGTTCTAGTAATAATGAAAAAGTAGATTTACTATAATATAATAGTAATGATCCACTGAGGTCCACTGAGCATGCCACTGGCCCCACCCTGGCAAGACAGAGTGCATTGGTTGTGTGCCCACATTGAAGATGATTTCATTTTATTTTCCTTCCTTCAAATAATTCTAGTATCTGTGTGTCTCGGTGTGCAGGATATTTCAGCCAGATTTCCACTTTGGCAGATGTTCAGGAAAATGTGATGAGGTATCTCCACGTCATGAGTCGTCCAAAGGTTATTGACCACGAACATGACACCGTGTGGACAGAGGCTTATGTGGACAGTGCTGTAAGGGATTCTTTATAATAATAACTGGAATTAATAAATGATGAAGTAGCATCATCCATGATTCCTTTACCATTAAAAAAATAAACTCTAAGAAGTAATTCTGTTTCTTTTTCTGATTTGAGAACAAAATTAATATATTTTTGCTTACAGACAGGGTTATAGACAACCTTTTAAAAGGGTCTGATGATGTTCTTTCATATAGTAGGACAATGCAAGACCACATTATGTAACAAAACTGTGATTAAAATATTTATAGGGAAGTAGGGTTTATTGGCTTGTTTAAAAAATGGCAACATATGGCAGTAGATTCTATTGGTAGTGTTAAATATTATAACACAACTAAGAACATGTACTCCATGTATGGGTGATTATAGTGGAAATCATAAAACAACTGAAAATCCCATTTACAGTTATATCAACAACTGGAGATTTAAAAAGCGTTGTAACAAATCTATTCAATTTCTAAAGGAAAAATGTAGGTCTGTAGTTAATTAGTTTAATTACTGTTTTTCACCCAATGATTCCTCAGATATATATTTTATTTACTTTACTGCTGCGCTGTACTGTGAGTGGGCACATGTGTGCTTACGCTCACTGCTCATCACTCTTCATGCTGCTGTAATGATCTCTCATTATGAGCTTCATTAATCTTGAAGTATCTCTCCCCAGACGTTCATCTGTGCCAACACATTTTTTTGTTTTTTGTCATTTTTTTTAAATTAAATGTAGAGATGCATTCAATTTTCATGTGTGTTTTCTTTCATTTCAGCTGTCCCAGGCTCACAAAGTGAGTATCTGCACCTGACCAAATTCTTTGGGCTAATTCATGTTTAACTGTGGATGGATGGACGGATGTTGCAGGTGGTGGACAGTAGGAGGGTTTTTATTATGTGACGAGACAGCCTTCCATTTGCGTGTGCTTTATTTGACCAAGTGCAAGTGAGCGGTCCTTCGTTTTTACTTACTTTTTTACTGCAGAGAATTTCTTGTTTAGAAAACTCTCCTCTGAGGAACAGAAAAGGTGGAGAGGTATTTATTGTGCATCGCTCTAGTTGGAGTAGGAACACGCACACACATGCACACACATACAGAGAGGGTGTTTGCTGTTGTATCTCAGCCTCTGACACACCATTCATCATGGTCTGGATCATTGCATTTTATCTCCTAAAGCCTTATAATAAAACCGACAATGGGCAGAGAGAAAGAAAGGGAGAGTAGGAAAGAGGGAAAGACAGAAAGACGGAGAAAGAGAAAAGGGCATCCATGGATTGCATATATTTGTGTGAGTACATTGGATCTGGACTCACACAAATATATGCAATCCATGGATGCCCTTTTCTCTGGACTCTTCGTTTTGTCTTGCTTGAAATATGAGGAGCCATCCTTCAATATTTTGTCAGGTCAGCAGGTCTTTAGCACACTTCACTGCTCATCTGCTCCATGTGAAATGACATACACAAATGAACATTAGCTCCCCCTGACACACACACACACCCATATACATATCCTGAAATGCAAAAAGGCTCAGCTGTGAAGAGTTGATTGAATATTGAAGCCAGTGTAGCAGAACTCATGTGTTGTGTAACTGTGTCAGCCTTTATCTTCTCTGGGTTAAATGAACTATGGTCTTGCCACGGTTCAGTGTTGACTGTGGTGACTTTACAGTGGATCCGATTATTTCTATTCCTATTATTTCTATTTCATTTATTTGTAATTATATATGATTATAGGTAGATTTGAAAAATACTGCATAAACGTGATACAGAAGCCTTGAAAAGTGCTCCATCAACAATAGAGAATTATTTAAAAAGAAGTTATTTTTAAACTTTCCTTCATGTTCATATTCTATCATGTACATTGACTACCACCTAGTGGACTAAGGTGTGTGCCGCATCAGTGTAAAGTAGGAGAGAACAGTTTGGTTAAATGCAAGGGTTTTTGTCAGACAATATGTTGTTTTGTTTTCTTTTGTTTGTTTGTTTTATTAGAATATAGTTAATGAAAATTTAAAAATTAGCCACATTTAAAAAAAAAATAAACCAATATTTATCAAATATAGAGGGACTTCAGGATATGAGTTTAATGATTTCCACAGTAGCCCTAGAGGATCTGCTTCTATTTTGATTGCTTTTTTCCGATATAATAAAAAAAAAAAAAAAAAAAAAAAAAACATCATGTAACTTAGATGCTGCTATATGAATCTTTAAGTTAATCCACTTGTGTCGATTTATTTCAGTTAAATGACAGAGCAGGCCCGAGTCTGACGACAACGGTTGCCATGCCTGTGTTCAGCACAAAGAATGAAACGGTGAATTAGTAAAAAACTTAAGAAAAATTACCTTTTTGAATATGGCAAAATTTTGCCGTATTCATCAAAATCTCTGTTTGTGAGCCTGTGTCTGAATTTTTCCATGCAGAAAAATCAGGGTATTCTGTTGGGGGTGGTTGGAACAGACATCCCTCTGCATGAGCTGACCAAGCTCATCCCCAAACATATGGTACGATCTGCCATTTATGGTTCTGCTCTGAAATAAATGGATGTATTAAAAAAAACTTTGAAAAACATCTATTATTTTCGCTTTTCTTTCTCCAGTTAGGGATCCATGGCTATGCGTTCGCCATCACCAACAACGGCTACATTCTGTTGCATCCTGACCTTAGGCCTTTGGTAACTGCCTCGTTCACCAGCACACTCAATAACAGTCTCATAAAAATCACTGACTTTAACCCTGTTTCTCACCTTGTCCCAATAACTGTATGTATAACACACAATTCTCAGTGACCCCTCCACACTGAGAGCTCACTGACACCAATGTGTTAGGAGTTTTCATGGGCTTTATAAAGTCTGTAATCCCCACCTTCTCCTTTGATGTATGCATGCAGGAATAAAGGCCAATCATAGGGCTCGCGGGCCAGAAATTTCTCAGAGGTAACTTAACACTTACTGGCAAAGACCACAGCCACTCACTGGTTTCTCAGGCTTTGGCTGTGCCATTGCCATTCCTGTCAACCGTCTTTGTGTGTCGGTCTGTGTTGTTGTTTTTTTTTTTGTCCATCTGTAGCTAAATACGTGCTGTGGTTGTAGTCATTACCTTGATGTGTCCTGTTTAGCAGTTTTATAGATTGTATGTAAGAAATGGACATGTAGCTCTGTGAGATTGTATGTAAGAAATGGACATGTAGCCATGTGGTTGCCAACTGAAGTTGCAGTGTCAACTCCAGTGAAAATTAAAGGAAAATTAGTTGATTTGTATTTTCTAGTGTCAATTACTGTTTGAAGAGACTCTTTAAAGACGAGAGTTAATTTGTAAACAACTATCCTGTTGGGAACCACAGAATGAAGGGGTGGTGCATTGTACATTTCTCATCAAGGTGGCAATAAATATGAATAAATATCTGAACACTGTCACTATGTCTATATAGCCTTCAGTACAATGCAAGTAAAATATATTTGCTACAAGTTTGTTACACCCCCTACCCTTCTTACAATCTCTGCTGGTATTGACCCTACCAGCTCATCTACGTTTATTGCCCATTTTTTTCTTGAATGGTTATTTATACTACTCATATTATTACAAAAATGTTACACTTGGTTGCAATTATAAACTCTCATCTAACAAGTACTATTAACCAAAGCAGAAAATGTAAGTAACCTGTAGCGCTACTCAAAAATAAAATATAGTCATTACTGAAACCTACACTTTTCTCAGGACATTACTAACAGCTTCATCCATTTCTTATATATTATCTACCAGTTGAGAACATGCATTTGCTGATTCCAACATGAAAACACTGTGAGCATTATGTCAGTCTTATTAATTATTTTTAATTTACTTGACAGTGTTAATTTCACACATGACTTAGCCAATAATTACAGAGCCAAACCTTATGACCTTTATTGAAGTAACAGGGAAGTATAAACTCTATGTGTGTAGATCTTCTATGAAAGATCTGGCAATTAGGTTTTTCAGGTTCTGTCAACAGATAGATATTTTACTGATGTGTTGGTTAGGCTATAAACAGTGCAGAATAAAATGGTCGGGCAACTGTGTACATTGTGTCTGTGTGTATAGTACCAGGAGGGTCAGAAGAGAAGGAAGCCCAACTACAGCAGTGTGGATCTGTCTGAGGTGGAGTGGGAGGACAAAGACGATATCGTAGGTGGAAAAAAGACCCACAACACCACTTCATACAATATAATCTTTATGCCTGAGACTGTGAGAGGGTGATTGTGAAATACGACTATAATATCAATATTTCAGAACATCAAAATGTATATTGATGTGTTAATATTAGGAATGTCCTATTCCTATTGACTTTGTACCTATGTAGCCATTTGTTGTGCAAATACTCAATACCCAATTCCAATGCATTACAAGACATTAGACCACATATAGCAGTCACTAAATGTAGGAATTTACAATTTGGGAACAATTTAGGTTACACTAGGTCAGAAGAAAGTAAGGTATAGTGAGTCGTATAGTGAGACAAGAAGAAGGTGAATCACATTCTTCTATATCTATCAACTTCATTAACAACCTGTATCAATATAATGACAGTGGTTGGCTGATGATTAAGGAAGTTAAGTATATACCTGGTCACTAAAGTGTTGGTAAAAGTAATGTTTCTCAATGATTTTCTACCATCCTCTGTGTAGGGAAGAGAAGCTTCCCAAGCCCTTGTACCGTTAATAGTCTGTTACTATTTATTTACTTACGTTTGTGTAAGGTGTATTTATTTATTTATTTATTTATACATTAGTCCCCCCCCAATATATATATATATATATATATATATATATATATATATAATACCAGTCCAGGTTTGACATTGTATTCTTCTCTCGCCTACTGTGCTTTATCATCAGCTTCGTAACGCCATGGTGAACAGGGGGACAGGGACATTTTCTATGGAGGTGAAGAAAACAGTGGACAGAGGGGTGAGGCTTCAGATATTCTTCTCCTTTCAGCTTGTCCCTTTTCAGGGGTAGCCACAGCGAGTCAACATATTTCATGTCACCCTAACCCTTTATATTTTCTAATCTAACTATTACTTCCTCCATGTCCTCCTTCACTGCCTCAAACCTTCCTGTCTGTGTGGTCCCTCCAATTACCTCATTCCTGATCCTGCCCATCCTTGTCACCTCTAAAAAGAATCTCAGCATGTTTACCTCTGCCCCCTCCAGCTTGCTTCCACTCCTGACACTTTTCTCCAGTTGTTCCATCCTGCCTGCCTCTGTTCTTCACCTCTCTTCCACAGTCTCAACAGTCTGCAACAGTTCATCCTATGTATCTAAACACTTGCACATTCACCACCCCTGCTCTGTAACCTCGGCATTCTACCGTTTTCCCTTTTATGACTGACCCTCATTCCTCTTCTCTCTAGCGCAAACATCCAGCTCTCTAGGTTCTCTTTTGGTTGTCTACACTCACTGCTCATCACAATGCAACATTACACATTGTTGGATGATGGTTGGATAATGTTGGATAATTGTTGGATAATGGACATGGACTCCATATTGTCCATGGAGACTCCTGTCTGACCTCATCTGCCAATCTGTCAATCACTGACACAAACCAGAAGGGGCTCAGGACCGACCTTTGATCCACTCCCACCTCCACCCTGAAGTCTTCTGTCCTTCCTACATCACACCTCACCGCTGTTGTACTGTTCTCATACATATCCTGCACCAGTCTAACAAACTTCTATGGCTGTCCTGACTTCCTCATACAAGACCATAATTCAGAATTTTCTTGGAACCTATCAGAAACTAAGCAGTGAACCCAGTTGCACAAAACCACTGACCAAAGATTGGCATTTAGATAATTTTATTACAAATCTCCCGCACAAGGCCGGGACCAGAAACACTAAGGCTAAGACAGCAATCAGAGACAGAAATGCAGTTCAAACACCAGGGCAGAGACAAGACATGACGGAGGACGGAAGGCAGGTCAAATTGGGAGGGCAGGAGATCAAGACTGATCAAAGCAAAAGCAAATGTTACATTACCACACGTCAGGAAAAGGTCAGAATTCACGGAAGAGCATGTCGGTCCAGAAGAGCGAAAAAAACAGGCAAAAATCACAGGCAAACAGGGTCAGTACCGGATAAGCAGGTTCAGGACAAAATGCTGGAGAGTCATGAAAAATCAAAGACAATCTGGCAACTTTGCTCAGCCACGGGTGAGGTAAAATACTAAGGCAATCAGCAAAGTTGCCACCTGGTTGGACAAAGACTTGTTGTCTGATTGGTTACAGAGACCCATGTGACCATACACACACCAAGAGAGACTTTTTCACAGCAACAGGCTGATGAGCCTGAAAGAACCCAACTCTACCAGAATCATGAATATATGATCCAGCCCCTTGCTAATCCAGGGAACCTCCCTGAAGCCTGCGTTGACGAAGTCCTGACACCCGATCCCCAAACTTGGGTTGTTCAGGATAATCAGCATATAACTGAGCAATTAAACCAGGGTCCAAAATGTGCTGAAATGGCACCCAGGAATGCTCTTCTGGACCCTCCCACAAGGTACTGGATACCCTTTCCACGGCGTCGAGAACGAATTAGCCGTTTCACAGAGAAAACCTGTCTTCCACCAATATTCCGAGGGGGAAGCGGAGGATCAGGATAAGGAGCAAAGCCATTGGAAACCAACGGCTTAATCTGTGTCACACGAAAAGTTGGACGTATCCTCATAGATGGGGGCACAGTCAAGCAGCAGGATTCACAATCTTCTCAATGGGAAAGGGCCCCACAAACCTCAGAGCCAACTTATTAGACTCCACAGGAATGATCCAGGTTGATAGCCAAACCTTCTGTCCCACACAGTACTCGGGAGCCAGAGACCGACGACGATACGCTGCCTCCCGAGTCCTCCTCCACACCTTGTGACACCTTGAGACAAAGGCCTGAACAGAAGCACAGGAAACCTCCCAAGGGCAGTGGTGGCCTAGTGGTTAAGGAAGCAAGGTCCCCAGTTCGAATCTCCCTACCGCCAAGTTACTGCTGAGGTGCTGCTCCCCAGGCGCTCATTAGCTGCCCACTGCTCATGGGTGGGTTAAATGCAGAGGCCAAATTTCGTTGTGCGCTGTGGTGTGAATCACAACGTCACAATGACAAAAAAAGGAATGTAATCTTAATCTTCTTTAATCAGAAACAAGGGAGGTTAAAACCATAGGTGCATTGAAAAGGGGGAAATCAAGTGGAAGCAGAAGTCAGTGTATTGTGTGCATATTCCGCCCAATCAAGCATCGAGGACCAGGATGCAGTATGGGCGGAGCACATGCAATGCAGGGTCTTCCCCAGTTCCTGGTTCATCCTCTCGGTTTGTCCGTTGGATTGTGGGTGAAGACCAGAGGAAAGGCTTACCGTAGCCCTTAAGGCTCCACAAAACTTCCAGAAGGTGGAGGTGAATTGGGGACCACCATCTGACACCAGATCACGGGCAATTCCATGAAGATGGAACACATGACGGATCATCAGCTGGGCAGTGTCCTTGGCAGAAGGCAGAGCAGGTAATGCAACAAAATGGCATCCGGCTTAATGTTACGGGACCCTGGTCTATAAGACAAAACTAAATTAAATCTGGCAAAGACCAACGAGCCTGTCTAGCATTGAGTCTTTTGGCTGACTTAAGATATTCGAGGTCCTTGTGGTCTGTCCACACTATGAAAGGCTCCTTTGAACCTTCAAGTCAGCCAGATGCATCAACCTCGACGATTAACTGTCTCACTGGTCTGGCATAATCAGAATTGGTGTGGAGGAGAAACTCCCTTTCAAAACCTCAAAAGCATCAGTGGCTTCTTGGGTCCACTGAAACCTTCGCTCGACACAGGTAAGCAGTGAGTGGTGCAGCAATCTTGCTGTAATCCTTAATGAATCGCCAGTAGAAATTGGCAAAGCCAAAGAACCTCTGTAATTGCTTCCGATCCTTCTTAACTGTTAACTCATTAAGCCCTCTGTAATCAATGCAGGGCCACAGAGATCCATCTTTCTTCTTCACAAAATAATAATCCTGCCTCTGCAGGTGAAGAGGATGGGCGAATAATCCCAGCAGCAAGTGCTTCTTGAATATATTCGTCCATTGCCTCTCTCTCTGGACCAGAGAGAGAATTCTTCCACGAGGAGGAATTGCTCTTTGCCTCAAATCAATAACACAGTTGTAGTCACAATGGGGAGGCAGAGATGTCGCTTGTGCCCAGCTGAAGACTGGAAAAAAGTCCTGGTAAACCTCTGGGAGTCCTTTAACATCCTCTGGCTCTACAGGAACATGGGAGCAAGACTTAGACGCAACACAGTGCTTTGAACATGCTTGACTCCAATCTGTGATCACCCCTGTCTCTCAATCAACATGAGGGTTTTGTAAACGCAACCAAGGAAAACCTAGAATAACTGTGATCTGAGGTGACGATATCAATTGGAATGGAATGTGTTCAGAGTGCAACACGGGAGTACGGTGTGTTACATGATCTAAAACATGCCCATCCAGGGCTCGAGCTGGTACCCGGATGAGTAAACTCCTCAAACTTCATATTTTACTTTCTAGCTAGATTCTCATCCATTAAGTTTACCTCGGCTCCAGAATCAAGCAGAAAGTCAATCTGATGATCTTTGCCTTCAATTTCCAAAGTTCCTCTAAGGAGCGGTCTCTTGCTTTGAGGGGGACTTATCTGACTTGTTCTCACCAGGACCGCCTGACACACTGGTGAGCAGACAGAAAACGTACCTGAGCACACTCAGGACCACTGTGAGCAACATAAGATGTGCACGCTAGATGTGATTTTAAGGGTAAAAATTACCACTAGTGGGTGTTCTAGTAATTTAGAAATCCCATGTGTTATAGTTTTAAGCTCTGCGGGCCACACAAGCTCAGCTTGTGGGCCAGTTCAGCCCCTGGCCCTCTAGTTTGATATATTGGCTGTAGAGCATGAAACGGTAGTGTTTGGATTAGAAAGGACTCATTGTTTGCTAAGGTTGAGTCTGGATGATCAAGACAGGTGTTGTGAACCAGGTGTAAAAAAACGGAACATTTATGTGCATAAACATGTCTTTTTTTATAGTTTTGGACTGCTAGTGTTTACAAAGGAAGGGATAATGTGAATTATTATTCTCTTGATCTATGACAGAGCTCTAACTTTAAACAAAACAAATCCTGAACAATAAATAACTTTAACAATGATTAGAGGGACAACACAGACATGAAGGTTTGGAGAAAAAGCTAGAGAAGCCTGATTGAATTTGTTTGGACATGTTCAGAGGAGGGACAGTGGATACATTGGTAGAAGAATTATCCTAGAGATGGAGTTACCAGGTAGGAGACAAAGAGGAGATTGATGGATGCAGTGAGGGAGGACATGGTGGTAGTTGGAGTTAGAGTAGAAGATAGAGGACAGGGTGAAATGGAAAATGTTCACTTGCTGTGGCAACCCCTGAAGAAGGGACAAGCCAGAAAGAGAAGGAATAACGTTAACATTTTTACAGTACAGTTTAAGCAAGATCTTTTTGGTTTTTCATTTGTTTCTCAAAGGAAAGTGTAATCATGTCACAGGTGAACAGTCAGCTGTCCCTTCGAGATCTGAGGCATCAGGTTGACGACCACATCTCTCAGAGTAGCCCTTTCTCCCTCAAAGGAAAAATTATCACCCAGCTTCACCCCTTGTCCGCACATGCTCGGACAGCCATTCCATCTTAAAAGAATTGCATTTCTTTTTTTTACATTGGCTTTTCCTAGTGTCTGTTGTTTCGCTATAATAAGGGGTTAGCGTAGCATTGATCCGGGTTTATCTCTCTCTCTCTCTCACAAAATGTCCCTCTCCGCCACAGTACAAGCAGAGAATGGATCTGCGTCTCTCTTCCGGATTGAGAGCTGACTTTGCTACCAAAATGGCTTCTCTGTCACTCTGATCAGCAACATCCTCTCTAAGGGAACGGGGAGGAACTACACCTCTCTCCCTGACCCCCCTAAGCCATTCTGCGAGCCTGGAAGCGAGAGTCTATACACACTGTGAGCTCAATAATCTCATATAACGAAGGCAGAACATCATGTGAAACTAATTCATCAAGAATATAACTGGCTAAGGTTCTAAATTAAATGGAAAAATCTGCAACTGACCGGTTTCCCCCGCTTAAACAATATTAAGCCGCTGGCCTGACAGTAAGTGCTGGATTCAAATGCAAATACCTTCCTTTACTCTGCGGCAAAATAATCAAAAGAACAAGCAGATGATTGACGATCCCACTCTGCAGTTCCCCAGACCCGTGCCCAACCATACAGGTGTTTGATAATGATAACATAAGCTATCTTTGTAGCTTCAGCAGCAAAAGTCTGGGGTTGCAATGAGAATAAGAGTGAGCAATTATTTAGAAATGGCCCCACTGATTCCCTGTATCCCTGAAAGCGCTCTGGATCCTCCATTTGAGGTTCACGGACCACAACTACAAGGCCAGAAGGAGCTGCTGTTGCCACAGTCGCAGCATGTGGAATCTCCCCAATCTGTAGGCCTCTCAACCGATCTACAATCTCACCAAGACGGTGTTCTAAGTTACCTAAACGATCCTCAGTAGTGTGTTGTGCTGGGTTCAACATGGCCAGATTGTACTGTCAGAAACTTAGCAGTGAACCCAGTTGCACAAAAACACTGACCAAAGATTGGTGTTTAGGTCATTTTATTACATTGAGCTTCACACTACAAATCTCCTGCACAAGGCCGGGACCAGAAACACTAAGGCTAAGACAGCAATCAGAGACAGAAATGCAGTTCAAACACCAGGGCAGAGACAAGACATAACCGGGGACGGAAGGCAGGTCAAATTGGGAGGGCAGGAGATCAAGACTGGTTAAAGCAAAAGCACATGATACGTTACCACAGGTCAGGCAGAGGTCAAATATCACGGAAGAGCGGTCCAGAATGGCAGAAGAAACAGGCAAACACGGTCGATACAGGATAAGCAGGTTCAGGACAAAACGCTGGAGAGTCATGAAAAATCAGACAATTTGGCAACTTTGCTCAGCCACAGGTGAGGTTAAATACTCAGGCAATGAGCAAAGTTGCAACCTGGTTGGACAAACAGAAGACATAGACTTGTTGCCTGATTAGTTACAGAGACCCATTCACATACCAAAAGGAGGGAAAACATTTAAAGCAACAGGAACACACACAGAACCATGACAGAACCCTGCCACAGGCCATTTCTAAATCTACACACCCCTTCATTTTCCTCATTCAACAACTGCTCAAAATACGTACTCCTTGCATCTTCTCAATACACCTTCCTATCTACCACTCATTAATACATTTTCATTTCTGGCTTTAATCAACCTCACCTGCTGTACATCCTTCCCAGTCTGGTTTCTCTATCTTGTATCTTGATTGTACCAATCTGTACAACTCTTTATGTCCTTCCTTTGTGTCCAAACTATGTGTCCAAACTATCATACAACTCAGCCTTTTGTTTGGCCCTGGGCACTTCCTTCTTTACCTCCCTTGCCTCTGTACTCTGTACTCGAGTCTATTCTCTTCTGTTTTGTTACTGTCTTACCACTTCTTTGCTAATCTTTTTCTCTGAACACTATCCTGAACCTCATTGTTCCATGGCTGTTTAATGTCCCAACAACTGCTCTGTTATCTCCAGACTTGGGAGGTTAATCTTATCTGAGCTGGTTTTTGTTTTAGAGGCGGGTCCTGATAATGCACAATGACTATTACTACACTGATATAAAAGGAACTCCATTCAGGTGAAATAAAATACTTAACTACCCAAATGATTTTATAGCACCTTATTGGGTTGAACATTGACTCATCTCTTTCATTTGCTCCTCTTTAGTGTTGGAGTGGCACTTTCTAGAGGTCATGGAAAATACTTCTTCAGAGGAAATGTATCTGTTGAAGAAGGTACATGTTGTCATGTCACATTTAAAGAAAAAGTTTGGTTAACTTTGATGTAAATGTTTAAAAGTAACAAATGCTCAAAGTGTTCTTACATGTACCTTGCAACCTTAAATTCTTCTGTATAGTCCCAATGAGTAAGATGATTGAACCAAAGCTTTAGTTCTTCAGATTTAAGTCATAATGACAATTTTTCTCTGAAATTATCAAAAATATTTGCAATAAAAATCATATGAACTTATACTACCACGGACCCCAGTCTGACAGTACTGAAGAATTACTGACTTATGTTTTTCAGGCCTTCGTGATCTGGAACAGCCAGATGTTGCCCTAGCAGATGAATGGTAAACCAGGGTTAAGGGTAAAAAGGGCAGTCAAGCAATTTAGAGGGCACAGCCCAACGTTGATCAGGGCCTCTGATGTAACACTTCATCTGCATTACAGGACATACTGCAACACAGAAGAGCAGCACGAGCATCGTCACCTGACCCAGATCCAGGCCATCAAGCTCTACATGACAGGACGCAGACCTCACCTGAAGTGTAAGCAATGCTGGGATGCTGCATTATATAAACAAACAAAGAAACTGATCAGGTCAGGATTCCACATTTGTACAGGTGACAGAGAACTGATCCAAGAGGTTTTATTTGATGCTGTTGTGACTGCACCCCTGGAGGCCTACTGGACTGGACTGGCCCTCAACAAATCAGAGTGAGCTCTATTAAGAAGCCGACTTAAAAACCAGCACAATCATTACATCATTTACTATAGATGAATAAAAGGTCTACATTTTTCCCTTTTGTTTTCATGCAAAAAATAAAAGATAATAGATTTTATTTATTTAAAGATTATGGTAAAAATAAATCAAGTGCCCCATCCTAATGGGCAGTTTTATGGTAAGCGTATGATTGACACCACTTGTATACATGCTATGTTCTTTGTTCTATCAACAATATTAGGATGATTCCTGGTCTTGTGGCTTATACATGTCAATGAATCACTTCATCATCTGTTAGCAGTCACAGCTGCCACTGCCTGAGTCCAACTGTTTGATATCAACATTTAAACCGACAGAAACTCAGACAAAGGAGTGGAGATTGCCTTCCTGGGAACACGCTCTGGCCTGTCAAGAACCAACTTATTTGTGCCTGCTGATCAGCTCTCCAATCAGTAAGTTTTCAGCTGGAGGTGGCGGCCTGATTAATCTAATCTACGGTGTCTCACTTCAGTGTCTGTGTGTGTGTGTGTGTGTGGTGCAACCACAGAGATTTCCTTACAGCAGAAGACAAGGAGGGAGTTTTTAATGCTGATCACTTTCCCCTGTGGTATAAGAGAGCAGCTGAGCAGGTTCCTGGCACATTTATCTACTCCATCCCCTTCAGCACAGGTGAGAGCACTGATTGCAGGAGTTAATCCCTGCAGCAGCAAAAACAACATTAAAGAGCAAGAGAATGATTTATTTATTACTGCTGATTTAACATAGTTTTACAATGTGTCAATGCCTATCTGTCTGTCTATCTATTCATCCATCTGTCTACCTATCAATTGATCTATCTATTTTTTCATCCATCTGTCCATTTATCTATCTATTTGTTCTTTCAATCAATTGATTTATTCGTACAAAACGGGAAAAAAACTGTTTCAATATGACAGCTTAAGATGCTATGTCAAGTTACTGATCAGATCAGATGTATGATAGTTATGTTACAATACAGTGAGAAAGAGATAACTGTTTTTAGGTGGGGCAAAGGGCTGTCTAAGCCAGTTGGGTAAGGATGTGGAAACAAGCCATCTACTGTACAGAAGTGAAACAAATATATTTAACATTTTTATTTGTTCTACCTGTTTTTTCTAGCTTTAGAAAATAAGAGTGTGGTTTTGGCTAGTACAGCTATTCAACTCCTTGATGACAGAAAAACTCCAATTGTTGCAGGTAAACACGTTGATATCATATGAAATATTGTTTTAATCTGTAGTCTATACCAGCACATTATCTGCTGCCATTATGGTTGAATCTTTTATATCACACACATTATAAAAGATTTTTAAAGAATTCTTTAAAATAAATAGATAATGACTCTTATTAAAATTACTATAGACCTACGATATTCTAAAACATATTTTTTCAATAGTGCATTTTTGGTAGATAGCAGTAGTCATGTCATATGAGAGGTTGTAAAAATATTAAGACTGCGACTAGTAAAAATCTACTTTCCTACAGGTCATACCATAATAAAATGTTATACATGAGAAAGAAAATTAAAGGTCGTAATCTACCAACTTACCTAAAATCTACCTACTTTCGAAGTATTTTCTGAAAGTCTTATGTTTTTTAATGTGACATCAGATGCTTTATTTGTGTCTCTACACACTCAGAGGGTGGCACTGATTCTAGCTGTATCTAAACACCGGAATCAATCTGACATCAAGAAAAACACTTCATACATCACATACAATTACATTGTAAAAATCACAATTTCATTGCATTTAAATTGACACAGTGTTGAAGCCGTCGCTCATTCATTAGATGTAATGTTGATAGGGGGAAAGTATGAAATAATTGAATAAACGTTTTGATAAATCAATCGATACTGGCTGTCGTCCACCTGATGATGGGTGTGAGCATCTGCCTGTGGTAAGACGCAATCTATAATTTCTTACACAACTAGAATGCTTTGAAAGACAAAATATGACAAACTAACACCACTCACATGGTAACATCAATGGAGTTTGCAAAAAGAACATAACGTCGGAAATTTGACACAAAAAGTCTCTGTGGTTTGTTAAGAGGTTAAATGTGAGTGTGAAGAAGCACTTTTGTCTATATGTGTCAGGGTCTTCTCAGGCTTGAACCCAAATGCAACATCCAAAACTCAAAAGCAGGAACTGAAGTTCATAAAAGGGTTTAATTCAGGCCAGGAAGAAAAGCATGTCCAGAACAAAAAGAGATCCAAAATAATAATGTTCTTGAACAAATAATTCAACAGGATCCAAAAAACTATCTCTTGTCCATTGAAAAAACAATACTTAAGAAGTCTAATACGAAATGCAAAAAACAGAGATGTCTCAAAAGACCGAACCGAAGTTGACATGAAGTTCCAAACACTCCAACCTGGAAAGCAATCCGACACCATGGTGAGTGAGGCCACTGCTTTTAAACCCTGTGTGCTCATCAGTATCAGCTTGGGAAAAACAAACAGGTGCATCTGATCAGGGCAATTGCAGAGCCCCAGCAGTCCTGACAATATGTCCAAAATCTCCAATGATTTCTGGAACTGTCCGCTCTGTTTAAAATTCCCTAAAACAAATATTTGTTAAACATTGTGTTAACTATGTAGACGGAAGGATATTATTGGTATTACTAACAGTATTTAAAGTTTTGGTTGTTTAGATGTGTGTAGTTCCAATAGAAAAGAGATTATGCTTAACCTTTGTCTTTTTTCGGTCGTAGCTGTTGGGATCCAGATGAAGCTGGACTTCTTCCAGAGGAAGTTCTGGACGGCCTGTAGACAGGTGAGGTCATCACAGTGTGTAATGTTTAGAGTCTGTTCAAAACATACATACTTACAAAATACAAACAGTGCTTCTCTTGTGCAGTGCACAGCTCTCGACGGAAAATGCAGCATTAGCTGTGATAATGAAGTAAGTGGAATTACAAAAATCTGAATTAAGTTTTTTGTGTGAGTTTCATCAAATCTTTGTTTTTATCTCCTGGCAGGACATCAACTGTTATCTCATTGACAACAATGGATTCATTTTGGTTTCAGAGGAACACTCACAGGTACAGCGCTCATATCTTTATTATCTTTGAGCAAAAGCAATATAATTGTCTGAGACTTTTTTTGATAAACATCTTGAATTTAATAGATAATATATGATAATAACTTATCATTCCGATTTCAGTTCTGTGAATTGGCCTTAAATGCAAAAAAATTGATATCAAGTGAATTCATTTCCGTAAATTCATTCAAAATGATAATTGATATATTATAGATTGAGGGCCCACAATTAGAACTATTTAGTTTATTATGTTATATATTATATATAATATATACAGTCGCTGTATGTATATATATATATATATATATATATATATATATATATATATATACAGTAACACAATTTGCCACACAATTAGAATGAAGACATATATGTGGTTATTTAATAATAGTGTCTTCAGTACTCTGTCAATGGGGTTGATCAGAACCTTTTACCTCAGATAGATATTTAGTTGATTTCCCCAAATGGCCTCTGATTCTTGTGGTTCACCCGTGTGTCTGGCCTATTTAAAATGGAAGCCAAGGTGTAGAAATTATGGGGTATAAAAGCAACTTTACTTTGCCCACACTGCATTCCGACTTGAGACATACAATGGGAAAGTAAAAAAAAAAACAGACGTGACATCAGGGAGTGAATTGTTGCCTTGCATAAGTCATTCAACATTTTAAGGCAGCTTGTTGTACAAAGGACATCTGTTCAGATAATTGTCCACAAATATAAACAACTTGGGAGAACAGCTGTAATTCCACAGTCTGGAAGGAAACAGAAATTAACATCCAGAGATGAAAATCTTTTGGTAAGAAAGGTGACAATGAACCCCAAGATCACCAAGAAAGCCATCTGATATGAATTGACTGCCTCAGGAACAAATAGCTCAGTGTCCATGATGAAGAGAGCTCGGTTGTTGAGAGAGGGCACTGGACCATAAAGAAGCCATTTCTCCAAGAGAGACACAGAAAAACTCGGCTGAAGTTTGCAAAAGAGCACCAGTATAAGGATAAAGCCTTGTAGATCATGTGGTCAGACAAGACAAAAATCGAACCATTTGGGCATAATGACCAGTAATATGTTTTCCCTCCACAAGGGTGAAGCCTTTAATCCCACCAATGCCATCCCTACAGTCAAGCATGGTGGAAGAAGTCTCATGTTGTGGGGTTGCTATGTGAACTCCAGAAGAATGGAATCTTAAGAAAAAAGAAACCTCAAAAAGTCAGCCAAATCTCTTCAGCCTTGTCAAAATTGGATGTTTCAACAAGCCAATGATCCAAAACATACAGCAAAAAGTTTCAGAATGGTTTCAGAGGAACAAGGTGTAAGTTCTGGAGTGACCTTCAAAAAGCCCTGACCTGAATCCTATCGAGAACATGTGGAGTGAACTGAAGAAACAAGTCTGTAAGAGGAGACCGACAAATCTGACCGAGTTGCACCAAATCTGCCAGAAAGAGTGACCAAAAATTCCAAGGGATTATTGTGAAAAGATCATTGATGTCTATCCAAAGTGACTAGCTGAAGTTATAAAAGTTAATGGAAATGCTACCAACTTCCAGTGTGGGGCAAGTTACTTTAAAAAAGTAACTTGTATTTTACTAGTTACTGCTCTGAAAAAGTAACTTGTTACATTTCTAGTTACTAAATTATAAAAGTAACTAGTTACTTTACTTCAAAACCACATTAACCCTTTCAAGATTCAAGATTCAAAGTGTTTATTGTCATGTGCACTGTAAAGAAAGCAGGTTTCCCTGTACAATGAAAAGCTTACTTTGCTGTCCACACTGAATGCCAAAAGTAAATATATATATATATATATATATTATAACACTACATTATGATTAATATATATATATATATATATATATATATATAAAGGCAATCAACAAATGATAATGAAATCAAGAAATAAAATAACAGAATAACATACCAAATAACCAAAAACAGTCACTTGCCCTCTATAGGGCAAGTAACTGTTTTCGGTCATTTACGCACCCTTTACAAATAGCCCCATTCCTCTACCTCAGTGAGGTCAAAAACCATGTGGTCCTCACTCAGCCATTCAGAAGAGATCACCCAACATCACAGATCACATGACTGTGTCATTCAACCAGTGTACCTGCTGATTGGTTGAAGGAGTCTGTACTGATGTTCTAATGTGAAACATACATGTTCCTTTAATCTTATAGGTGTTTTTATTGTAAATTTCACATACACATATTTTTTACCATGTACGAGCAAGGAACCAAATACGTTTACTTTGTTCCCTTTGATTTTCTCAAAGACAATGGAATATTCTCTGGATATGTCCCCCAACAACACTCAACAGTTGATGTGAAGCTGCAGGGAGCAGCGCTGCAATTAGAGTCTGGAATTAAGTTATACGTTCGCTGTATATAACAGTACAGTAAAACAAAATAGATGTCTAGACATTCTGACAGGCATTTTTACTGTAACCTCAACTTGCCACCTGCCATCATCCTGCCTGTGGGGGTGTGCTGCTGTACCGCGTCACCTGTGTGTGTGAGACTGTTTATTTCCCCATAAGGCAAGAAGACCCACCCAGGTCTCTTTCTGATTGGCTTTACATGAAACGTTAACCTATGTAAACCGTTCATCGCCCCTTTTCAATGTAATGTTTACATAGTGCACGAGTTTCACATCGTTTCACACCATGACTGTAAGAGTTACCATACACAATGATAGGCAGCAGACACCATTAGCACAAAGTCCCCTCCAAGGCAGAGAGAAACGGTGTAGCTGGTCCCTAAATAGTAACAAGTAACAAGCCCCTTCACACAAAAGTAACATAACAGTGTTACGTTATTAGTTACTGAGTGAAGTAGTTGCAGTCCCAACACTGCCAACTACTAAGCACTGAATACAAATGTGTGTGTAAAGTTATGACGCCGTAAAAAAGGAGTGACCTGCAAAGACATATCAAAAAATGTCAACTTATGAGGAATTTCGCCTTTTCTTTTTATTTCCCCAAAGCATTAAACCTAGGGCATTGTAGATGCTAGTTTACTAATAATTCAAGTGAGACTCGGACTCGAGTTGCACTTAAGTCGCACAAACAAAGACTTGTGTAAACTCGACTTGAGTCGGACTTCGGTGTTATGACTCGCGATTCGTAACTAAGGTCCATAATCTTTTCTTCATTGCACATGCACAGTACATTGTTTTGATCAACTTTGATGGTGTAATGTGCAATAGCATATTATAGGCCTATAGTATCAATCAATCAATCAATCAATTTTTATTTATATAGCCCACTTTTACAAAACAAGTTTGTCACATAGGGCTTTACAGGGTTGGTAACATCCTCTGTCCTTAGACCCTCAGCCTGGGTAAGGAAAAACTACAGAGGAAAAAACCCTTATAACAGTGAAAGTTATAAGTTATATAGTTAGTTAGTACATGTAGTGGCACATCGTGTCTCCAAAGTTCATTTGTCCCACCTTTGCAGCTTGTC
>JAFBJS010007009.1:0-19217 GCA_016785265.1 Paraplagusia blochii
TTTGAAAATACATATTTGAAATAAACAAATTTAAAGTTTATATATATATATATATATATCTTATTCTCTTCTTTTATATCACCTATATATATAAATATATATATTTATTTTGATACATTGGACTGGTAATGTCAATATACATAATACCTTGAATTACAGAAGCTTACAAAAAGTTTGGGGAATTAATTATATCAGTACTAACCCTGTTACCCTGGAATTCTACTTTAAATGTAAGACAATGCAGGAGAGACTGGATTAATCACAACCTTTCCACACTCCTGCTAACACACTATTGTCTTCCTTTCTCACATGAACTGATGCTCTGGAGCTATGCCACTCTGACTTCACCCTGTCTTCCAACTTCCACAGACTGTTTATGCCGAACAGCAGAACAGGCTGACAGAAAGCAGACAAGTTCTTAACTTTGTGTGCCAGCAGTGTGTACCAGGGCTTACTTTGGCATCACTCATGCTGAGATTCACTCACACCCTGTCACAGGTAAGCAATTAGGGAAACACAGGAGCATGTATGGCACACCTCTAGAGATGGTACACTGCTGGGAACAAGTACTCACTATTCAACGACTGGGGTGTGTGTGTGTGTGTGGGGGGGATTAACATTTAGGGATTGGAACCAATGTGTGTGTGCCAACTAAAATTGCCATTTAAAGTTAGTCAAATGACGTGTGTGTGGCCGTACGACAGAGCCACGTGCTTTTTTGTGTACTTCTGCTGATAGCTTGGTGGGAAAAACACATGCTTCAAATTGCACTTGTTATTCTTAGTTGCATTAGCGATGATGTAGGCTATTATGTAGTCAAGTCAACTTTATATGTTAATTTGTGGAAATGTTTACCAGCCTCTGTGTGTTTAAACACTCCCAATACTGTTTCCGTGAAGCAGGTTTTCTGCTTGCACGTCATTTGTTACGTTTCTCTATTAAATTTAACCAGTTTCTCAGTATAAAGATGTTTTGAAAAGAGTAGAAGTCTGTTCATCTGTTCTGTTCCCTGCCCTGAGCTCATGCTTGAAAACAGGTTTTCCCTATAGTGAAGCCTCACATAGACAGTGATGAACAAGTCCAGTTCTCACTTTAGCACCATCACAAGCACTGACTGTGCTTCAAGTGTAAGGGATGTCACTTTTAAGGTGGAACTCCTTTCTCCATGTTGCCTTGACGGGGTTTTATTAAACTATTGTCTACTCCAAACAATTGTTTAATCAATAGTTAAATTTGGAATTGGTATTTAACTATTGCAATTTTTGAATGCAATGGGAAAAAAAAAATAATAATGTGATGATGCTGACATAACACGAGTTCTAAAAGGTCTACAAAATAATTTGTTAAAGTAAAGATTTAACTAAGCACTGACTATAGACAACAAAATATTACTAGAAATGTATGTATAGGTTCTCAGTCATCCAAGGCCGCTCACAAAAATAGTTAGATCTAGGGCAACTGGACAAAGTAGGTTTCTGTAACCTGTTTTGCATCTCATTCAAGAATTGAAGAAGCCTCTTTGATAAGAGGTGAAACGCCTCGTACAAATCTTCTATTAAACCTAAACCTATGTACATTTGCCCTTTTGTTACTATTACTGGAGTACTAGAAATCTCCCTTGACTTTGCACTAAATCGTGTTACAATCGTTGCACGATGCATGTTTCTCTTTATTATTATTTTTTCTTTCTTTTTTTCACTTAATCTGCCACTGTCTTATCTGTTTCATTGTAAATCACACAGACATGGCTCTTCCTGTTTGGCTTGGATAGAATATTAAGAATGAGGAGCCAGGCACCACCAGAGAGTTATTGAGATGAGTCAGGACATGTTGTATCAGTGAACTTAGCACAGAAATGGAAAGAAATAATTTATACAGTCTGTATTTATCTGGTGAGGACTGATAAAGAACACTTGCTGGTTTCCCATCATTATCCTGGATACCATTCACATAGCCTTTAACCCCACACATTGAGAACCTGCACTGCCTTTTACACTCTTCTGACAGAGAGTAAAAACAGTGCACTTGATTTAAATGCATCTTAAAAGTATTTCCACTCAGGGTTACGAACCCTTATGGTATGAAACAGACACAGGCCACTCTCCACAGCTGGAATGGCTCTAAGAGTCTCACATTTGCAAGAAAAGGGTGAGTTTCTAAAGTTACACTACTCTTTTGAACATCCCAGAAAATGTTGAATTATCTATGCGGTTATTGAGTTTCTGAAACATACAATCTGTCCAGTTTGGCTTCTGTAAAAGATTTGTGTTGAAGATACAAGCATATGGCAAACGTCATCAATAAATTAATTGTTACATGCTACTGGTTTATAAAACCTTTGGTCATTTTTGTCTGTGAAACAATGCATTGTAAGACAAATAATGCAAAATGTCGAACATGCAGAAAACTGGTAAATGGACATGAAATATGTTGTGACAGAATTGAATAGAACTCATGGGTGCCATGAACTGAACACAAGTGCACACCATTCATCATCAGTGGGGGGTGTTTAGGGGAAAAGTAAGTTGCTTGTCTGAAATATACGTACTGGTGCTTACACTGTGGCACGAGAAAATGTTTGTGTTTTTCATTAGAAAGAAAGTCATAAATGTCTTGTTCATTTAATGCCTATAGGTACATAAAATAATGCCTTGAGATCCCATCCTAGGAAGTTTAACTGCTCATCAACAACGCTAAAATGGGAGTGTATATATATATATATATATATATATATATATATATAATTTAATATATATACATATATACATATATATGTATATATATATATATATATTAGCATGTGGCATTAGCAAACCCTTCCTTGACTAAGAAAGGCCATGCAATAATGGCCAGAGGTGAACCCTTTAGAACTCTGTACATTACATACGTATTTAACAAATGTGAGACTCTGCTGGACCTTTAGCAAGAGCTTATTAAAAAGTAACATATCGAAACTTTGAGGTTGAGAGTATGTCTGTGTGTTTTTCCACAAGCGTGAGTCTGTACACATGAGATCGGATGTTCTGGAAACTTAAAAAAGAATAGGGAAAAAGAGCAAGATTATAATTGAGTCAGAATATAACATGAGCCTGTCTGTATCTCTGTGCAAGAAAAATGAAAAACTGAGTATTTGGGGAATTTGAGGGAAAAAAACCTCAGTCATATCAGTCAAAATCTTTCTGATGGGATCTTCAAACCTTCAAGACCTGCCCTGGTTAAACTTATGGTAATGGTGTACATTAATGTCTTCGTTAAGGTTAGTCTTAGGCAACATTCACAATTCTATAACAATATATTGTGCAAGACTGTGCTTTGTTTATTTTTTTGCGAAACACATAAGAAAAAAAAAGACAACCAGAGAGAGGCAAGGAGGTCGAAAGGGAGAAGACACCGAGACAATCAATTATTAACCATAACCCAAGGCAGTCTTATACGGCACACTTTTGCAACCTCGGGCACAAAGCTAGCATGTGAATGTGTGTGGGTTTGTCTCTGTGATTGTGAAAGCTGGTGAGAGTTTTAACGGCTATTTCGCATGTTTTGCACTGTTTAGCCATGTGCTGCACCTAATCGACAATGACAAACCTCTGACATCATCAGCAAATAGACTGATTTATATTACAGGAGTGAGGGATGGAGGGAGAGATGGAGGGCTGGGAAGAGGAACACATGGCAAGGGAACATTCATCTTTCACCTTGAATTTATTTTAATAAGGAGAGCAGGAAAAGTAACCTATAATGAGGTAATGAAAACAAATATAATAATATTAATAATGATGATAACTACTGACATGAAAAGAACAATATTGGTAATTTTAGATTTGGAAATTTTACCTGACTCAGTAGTCAAACTTCCTGGTTTATGAAAATAGCAGCTGTAGCAGAGTGGTATAATTCTGAGAGCATGGCCCCCTGAAATGTCTATGTGTGACAACTTTGCATATAAACTTATATGACTGAAATTGTGATTTCACAGGCCAAACAACTACTGAGTACTTGGTACTATTGAGCCATAAACATGTTTTTGTGTTTCCAGTGTTCAGTCACATTGTTGCATTGTTTGCAGCAAGGTTTAGCCTAATGTGGAACAAGATAAGTAAAGTCATAAAATAGCACAAAAAATTGTTCAGAATAAGTGTTAAAGTCAGTCATTGCAGGATTAGTCTTCAGTGTGCTGATAAGGCTGATTACCTTTCTGTGCCCCACTATTCAGTGTAAGGATGCAGGCAAAGGTAAGAACTGCAGTTCACTGAAGTTCAAAATGAGATATAAAAAGTAGTTTTACATATTCTGGTTACTGTTGCTAATTAAACAAACACATTAAGATTGTCAATTTTAAAAAATATAAAGATATTTCAAATTTAAATCACATTCCAACAAAGTACTATATATTTAAATATTTATATTTAAACCTTCAGCTATTTATATGTAAGTCAGTTCCGCTCAACTCACCACTCATTCTGACCAGGCAACTCGTAAATCCAGGTCACAGGGTTCTCTCCAACAAAGCCCATGTCATCGTGGGAACTGGAAGAGGATTGGTCGGAGAGATTGGCAGGCAGCAGTGGGGGCCTATCATCTTCTATCATCACAATGTCGTCCTGTGGCATGTTGACAGTGGGAGAGAGCTGGTAACTCCCTGGAAGAAAAGGAGACCGAGAAAAGGACATTAGTAGTGGATACTATTGCCCCCTTATTATGTCTAATATCACATATTAGACATTAAACTAAATGTTGAGATTTAAAGACTCAAGCTGGAATGATGGATTCTAAGCTGTTTCACAAATTTTGTTGTTGACCAAGTGATATCTTAACAATTAGTGATACCTAAATTTAAACCATTTAAATAGTCATGGCTTAAATGTATCGTCCCATTAACTCTTTGAGAACATGATATGAGAGGGACCCCCAACAAACTTCTTGCAATGTGCCTGAGAACCGAAACCCAGTCAATTAGAAACAGTGTGTTAAAGAAATGTCTTTGGTCTCTTTTCTCCAATCCTTAAAAATCAGTATTATTAGTATTAATTATATTCTCACATATTTAATCTAATAAGTCATGTAAGAAGAGGACAAATAACTATCAATTGTAATCAGAGAGTTAGAAAAGGAAGAATTAAAGTTCTGCTGTAAAAAGCTGAAATTGAGAATTTCTGACCATCTTTTTTTTTTTTTTTCTGCGTCCCAACAGAGTTGTCTGACAACAACTCTGAACTTGGATTGAGAAAATGACATGCAGAGGCACAATTACTCCACACACTTTGTTACTAAGTAAACAATTCATTTTATTTAGTAATTACAAGAAAACGAGGTAAAATGAGATAAATAACTATGGCATTTCCCTATCAAATATGCCTGTGGGACATACATTATTCATTCAATGGAGAGCCATTTATTTTGAATGTCTATATGATGTGCATGCTGCATTAAAAAATAAAACCAATCATACAAAAAGAAACAACAAAGCCTTATTATCCAATGACACCCATGAATGGGTTAGTGTGACCCTATCTGGAATACATTCACATTGCATTTAGAAGTTTGGACTGAATAGTTGTGATGAAAGATCTCATTCTCCCTCCCTTCCAAGGAAAAAGAGAGATAAAGCTCCTCTTGATCTGTATTCTACACCTCTGACTATCCCCGCTGAGGACTTCTTTCAAAGCCTCCTTTGCTGCAGCTTCTCAGGAGTCAAATTCAAAGGGGAATTTGCTGCTGTCACTGACACTCAGCAAGGGCAGTCCAAGGCTGACATCACTGACATGAGAAGCAGCATTTTAATATAGAGATTCACTCTGCACAAATATTGGTGCGAGCTCACCAGACAGGCATTCACATGTTGGCTTGGTGGGGTGGGGGAGGGTGGGTAGATAGGGGTTGGGAGCGGGCAGTCTGTGTGAGTGATGAGGTTTAAGCTTAATCACACACCTGCCTGCTGTTAGGCAGGGATTTTTAGTTATGTTGAACTTTATATGATCTCTGCTTACATATACATTATAAGCCATTTGGCAAATGCAATAGTTTAAGACCAATTGTGTGTAATCACTTACAGCAGACAATAATATTTACACTGGCAACACCCCCGATTTGACGCTGAGAGATAAAGTTAACTGTATCCCAGTGACAATTGCATGCTGTGCATTTAAACAACTTAAATGTAAATATTCAACTAAAATTGAATATTTCTCAACAAATAAATAGCCAGAAGAAACATACATTTTAATGACATACTAGGTCAAGATGTTACATTAAGGAACACTCCTTTTAAATTTATATCGAAACATAAATTCAATAAAACTTCTTTTTCTGCTGGGATACTAATAGAAAACTTAAATATATTAGTGGTTGGTTGGGATGGCTGATAATATCTGTCCACCAATCTGTCCTGTCCACCAATACTATCGGTCCGATATCAGCAAAATTATTCATATCAGAGCAAATGGATGGCCACTGTCTCCACAAATACGTGGGACAACCTCATGGGATCCTGCCACTTTGACAGGTGCGTGATAAAATATGTCTTCAAACCGCACCTGAAGGCACAAAAACAATGCTGGGTGCTACACTAAATGATTATTTTTTTGTGGATAGGAAAACTGTAATTCGTAATTACTGCAAGGAGCTTTTCATACGAGGGTGGAAATGAAAACAACAGAGCTCTCTCTCAGACTCAAAGTTAAGTACGATAAAGAACAGCCAAGAGTGCATGGAGTGCATCATCCTGGATAACCAGATGTCTCTATTTACCGAACGTTGAGTTTCTATGTCATGTCTAATCATATTGGGTTTGAGTTTAGGCTGTCTTGACGTCAAAGACTAAAAAAAAAAGTTTACATTGTGCCATGCTAAAATGCGTATTGCACTTTAAATAGTTTTTAAAATGGATCTGTATTTGTAGGATTCAGTGCTCCACTAGCAGTAGTAAAATCAGCCAGAGTGTAGTTGTCACATTCTACAGACAATGGACCAGAGACCAATACAAGCTGAAACATATAAAGTTATACAATGGCCAGTCGGAGGCCACACTAACCATTGAGGAGGAGTTCCGTCAGTCGGAAAACCTCTTTGTGTTTTTTATTTGCGTTTTGTTGTGGGGGCTGAAAGAGCCCAGTTTATATTGTTAATGATTGTTTTTGGCAAGTTATTTTGTTTAATACTAAGTATTATTTGTTCACTTTATATGTGGCACAAAGAATCATAGGATTGTTTCAGACAAAACGGAAACAAAATCAATGGAATTTTTTTCTGAAAAATTGAAGTCTATCTATCTAGAAACCAATGCTCAGTGTTTAAACAGGGATAGGCATTCATTTCTAATATTTGGATAATTTCTAATTCATACTTAATAAGACACACAACAAAGTTCTAGGTGAGAAATGATTATTGTGAGAGACATCATGTTGTGATGTACTCTGTATAGAGTGTGTATAAATTGATTAAAATGCTCGAGGTCGGGCTGGCAGGTAGGTGGAGGAAATGATGATATGGAGAAATTGTAAGATGTGGAGGAAGGACACAGTGATGACTCATGAAATAGCACAATATATGGCAGCTAGATTTAAAAAAAAAAATCTTGGATTTTTCGTGTAAGTATTTTTTATGGGTACATTTAGAGTGAATACTAACATGCTTGTATGATGATTATTATCACCTCTTTGGCCTTCCTCTTTGTGATATAAATGGTAGCTCCATCTGTAGCATTATTCTACCAATATAACCACTGTGACACCTCTGAACATGTCCAAACCATCTTAATCTAGCTTCTCTTTTCTCCAAACCTTCCTGTCTGTGTTGTCCCTCTTATGACCTCATTCCTGATCCTGGCCATCCTAGTCACCCGTAAAGAGAACCTCAGCATCTTTAACTCTGCCACCTCCAGCTCTGTCTCCTGTCTTCTGCCAATTGTAAGTGTCTCTAAATCATATATCATGACTCATATGTCTCATAACTGTCCTGTATAGCCTTTCCGTTCACCTTAGCTGACATTCGTCAACAAAAATCACCCATGACACGTTTTTTTCCAGTTGTTCCATCCTGCTTGCATCCTATTCTTTACCTCTCTTCCAAAATCCCCAATGATCAGAACTGTTGAGAATTATAATAGTGACTAGGGATGTCCGATATAACATTTACCAATACCAATATTAACCGATACTGATATATGCAGGTGATTTTCCCTGAATTAGTGTGATACCAGACTAAAGGCATTCTATAAATAATTGTGTACAACATAAACACACTACTTCAATATAAGTTATGAAAAAATTAGACTGTCTGAATGAAATGTCTACTGTTAAACAGAATAGCCTTCCAAAAACATTGATTAACATTATAAACAGGGCTCATTCAGCCCTCACAACAATAGGTAATACATATGGGAACAGATAGAAACAGCTGCAGTATAAGAATTAAAAAGCCCTCTTTAACGACAGAAAAAAAAACAAAAAACATTTCAGCATTGTCACAAGGTAAACAACTCTTATATATATACTCATATACTTATATACTTATTTCGAATACGATTAGTCATGACATAAATGGCTACAGAAACTCACAGGTTTAGTAAAAAATGGCGTCTTGAATAAGAGAGGGCATCTGGTTCTCCAGGATGATGAACTCCATAAAGTTTGTCTGATTTCTTTTGCTCTTGTCTGTTCTTTACTGTATTATCTCCTTTGCTCTCTTGTCTGTTCCTTGCTTTATTTAACTCTGAAGCTTTGAGAGAGAGACAACTGCTGCTGCGTGGTGTCGTTTCACTGAGTCCATCATTGTTTTTCTTTACTTCGCTGCATAAAAACGCCTCGTGAAAATGTGCTCATTGTTGTTGTCCCTTTAAATGACAACATTAATCACGTGCCGGTCAAAGTGTCAGTAGTACTGACTCAGTACCCCTAGAGGAAGTCCAGCGTATTTGTGACCTCGGCTTTGCGGCATCAGATTTTAAATAACAGTGGAAAAACCGGTACCGATATGTTCTTTATTAAATTTATGCTGATATCAGCCCGATATTTAACAGTGTACCGATATATCGGGCATTTCTAATAGTAACTACTTTATATCTTTTTATTATCTTTATATTTTAACTACCACTTGATATGAGAATGTCTAGTGCAGGGGTCGCCAACCTGGTGCCCGCGGGCACCGCGTCACCCGCAGTGACCATGTCAGTCGCCTGCAAGCCAGTTCAAAAAATAGACCTAATCACGATTTATCACTGTCTAAAATTTAATTAAATTGTGTTGCCACTCTTTTTGAATTGCATATACGGTGATGTAAATTAAAAACAAATAGTATAAAAAATATATAAAAACCTTTAAAAAAATCATAAAGTAGCAGAGTTCGCTAATATAAGAACTCTGTCGTAGAATGGGGCGGGGTCAGTCTAATGCGCCAACTTATCCTTGGTCTTGAGCATTGCGAAGATGAGGAGACGAAAGCGATTTCTACCCATAAACATGGCGAAAAAAGTGTGAAAGAAAACTGTGCGTGTCTCATTTGTGGTGCGACTGTGGCGACGGCAAAGCGGCACAACGTGGAGGGGCTTCCCAGTAACAGGCAAAGAAACAAAGACATTGTTGGTGGCAACATGTCAGTGCCATGGCAACGATAGATTGAAAATACTGACAAACTGTTACAGATGTGTTACTAAATTTAACAGACATTATGATTTATTTTAATGGCTGCAAGTGTAGTGATTAGTACAAATGTGGTAAGATTTATTCTAAAATTAGTTTTTTTGCTAATTAGATTTTTGCTAAATTTTACACAATTGATCATTCGTACAAACGTGGTGCATGAGTTCATGATTTGATAAAAACTGATAGTGTCTTGAAAAAATGGACGTGGTTTCCTGAAAATGATGTGGAAGTTATCATTTGAAAATGAAACAATTGGAAAGGTAAATAAGAAATAAAATATTGCATGTTGAAGTTCATCTGTTTCCCACCTTGTTGAATCATTCTGAAACGTTATTGCTAAATTGTTAATCATTAACAATCAGTGTCTTCGCGTAGAATGTCATTAATATGAAATTAAAGATGAACTGTGCAACTTTCCTCTTTCAGAATTGTGTGATCAAAGTGGTAGACCTTTCATTACTCAGTGCCCTTGAAGTAGCTCTCAGTTTCCAAAAGATTGGCAACCGCTGATCTAGTGCATAGGTGAGACAGAAAATGTCACTTATATTGCAGTTTTACATTCACTTCTGATATGGAACTATTTTAGAACTACATTTTACCTCATTAAAAAAAAACATCTTGGGGAGACTACCTGTGATCAATTTTAGATTGTAAGTAAATAGTCTCATGGGAGTCCACCGGCTGTTCTAAATCAAAGGGGTAATTTCCCAGTGCTTATTTATTAGCAAAGTTGTGCCTGACGTTTCAGGGAACCTCAAAATTAGTTGAGCCAGAGAGACCCAAGGCTGTAAGAGCATGCCAAGACCAGATTGGTCCAAGCCTGGCAAGGCCAACATGAAGTAAATTGTCTGGAGCCTTCTTGAGATAGACGACATCAACTAAGTAGGGCCAATGTCCACTCCTAAAGACAATGCATTACCTTTAATTGCCACCCATTGGCTTTAATCAGCAGATTACTTTTTCTAGAGAACAGATTTAATTAGAAATTCTGCAGGCTTTCTTCTGACAGCTTCATTGAATATTTTCAGTAAGGACCCAGTGGCCCAAATGGCTGATGAAGATCTGCAACGAGCATTTAACTCTATGCTGGACACACACTCAAGTACTCACTCAGTGGACAGGTAGAGCCACACAGCTTTAGGTGGTAAAAACAATTACACAATCTGCAGCGACACCTTATTTGAAGTTGTTAGCATATTGGGCTCACATGACACCATCCGACCGTAATACATACAATACATTCCTGGTTGTCTTTGCCACCACTGCACAGCATGTGGCTGGCCGCAGGAGCAGTGAGCAGTTTGCCTGCTACCGCTGCTCTCGGGAAAAATTCAGACTGCAGCAGTGGCCGTGCCAGCGACCACCAGGGGGAGTTACCTGGACGTGAGAAAGACGGTTTTGGATTGCCTGGGTTACTGCCCTAAAGACCATCGTTGGCGCTTGGGACTGAGGCTAGGTCGGATGGACCCTTCACCTACGCCCAGCAGCTGCGTGATTCAGCCGCTAGGTGGCTGCAACCGAGGAAGTCAACAGGGAAGACCCGGATGCTGGAGGCAATAGTGGTGGAACAGTTAATTGGGGGTCTTCCACCTAGGACAGCTGACTGGGTCGCAGCCTATTCAGTGCCGTGCGGTGAGGTTCATGCCTGGTGAGGCAATGACGTCATCGCAGTTATATTTACAAATATATGAACTCTACAAAGCAGTTTATTTAACATTTGATAGGCAACATTTAATGTGTTTTGTTATAAAACATCGGCATTTTTAATATATACAAATTGTAGCTTAGAGAAAAAAAAATAAAAAAAACCTTTTATTAACGCCTTACCTTTACTTATAAATGAAGACCATGCATCAATCCTTCAGAATAAAAGCATAGATAATTTGTCTGTAAAAGTCCTCCTTACAGTGCAAAAGATGACAGTCGTCCCTGGTCTGTCCTATTCCAACTCTATGTTTTATTTCTATTTAGTGCAGGGAATGACTGTGCCATCGACGCAGTCGTCGCTGGCATAGTGAGCATCAACTAGAGAAACTTTGACGCCTCAGGAACAGTTTCAATTAGATCTTTCACGGCCAAAATGGTGTGAAGCTGTCCGAGTGATCTTCATCTGTGCCTCACTTTAGTCCAATGAGATCCGCCTTTAGTTTTACAAAATGTGACCCTGTCTGTCTAATCGTCTCTCCCGTAGTCTGAAGTAAACCTTTAAGCAGTGTTGGTCGTCCTTTAATAAGTATCTTCTGCTTCGATTGAAAGTCCAGTTTAGAGAATTATTTAATTTAGATATGTAATCCTCCATTTTAAAATAAGGCCAAGCAAAGGCAAAAAATACTCAATAGATGCACTTGACTTGCTGTTTACTGTAACTCACTAATTCTATTATGGATTTGATTGGTTTGCCGAGTTGCAGGAATAATCATTGGGATCCCTGTCACCCCCTGCTAGAAGGCCAGAGAACCACAGGCCTACCTATGCAGCAGGTTTCTGTCCGCTCAGCACTAGAACACGTAACACACAGACATTTGTTGATTATCAAAGATAGACACTTTGCATTATATACACAAGCTGAAATAATTAGATGTAATGCATATGGTCTAAGTGGTGTAAGTGTACATTTTAATATCGACATGAAGGGGGACAGCATCCATAGCGGTATCTGGGTGGAGCATATGCTGCATGTGGTGGCAAGGATGGAGTCTTTGAGCCAGGCGATGGTCACGGCCAACCCGGGTTAGTGCACAGTTGGACGGCATCCGTGACACTTAAAGCCACGACTGAGGCCAAAGATCCTAAGTCTAAGGGCTATAGACTTCTTCCTGGAAAACTTCATCTCGGACTTCTTGGAAAGCTACAAATTAAGCTCTTTAGTTGAGAAATGAAACAACTTGGGGAAATCTGTGGAGTGTTGGACTCAGGGTTGTGTCTCAATAAGTGTGCCTCCTCAGTTCCCACCTCACACACATTTGCGTACATTTTTTTTTATTTATTTATTCAGGCCAAACAGTCACATACAAAGAAAGTATTAGTCGACCAGTTTAATTTTCAGCTGAGCATGCACCTGCCAGCACTTTTCAATTAGAAAGGACATATGGAAGACTTGGGTGTGATGTTGGGTATGATGTCCATGATGATTATGCCAAAACCAAGCGGCCACACTCTGTACGTGTATTCCTCCTTTGACAGCGAGTCAAGAATTTCCATCTCAACCTGTCCTCTGTATCCTCAACTCTAACTCCTACCACCTTCGTGTCCTTCCTCACTGCATCCATAAATCACCTCTTTGGCCTTCCTCTTTGTCTCCAAATTTTCCTGTCTGTGTTGTCCCCCCGATTACCTCGTTCCTGATCCTGTCCATCCTAGTCACCCCCAATGAGAACTACATTTTTAACTCTGCCACCTCCATCTCTGTCACCTGTCTTCTACTTATTCCGAGTGTCTCTAATCCATGCATTAAGGCTGGTCTCACAACAGTCCTGTAAAACTTTCCCCTTACCTTAGCTGACACTCTTCTATCACAACTCACTCCCGAGACCTTCCCGCAGTTGTTCCATCCTGCCTGCACTCTATTCTTCACCTCTCTTCCACAGTCTCCACTGCTCTAAACAGTTGAGCTTAAGTATCTAAACTCCACCACATTCACCACCCGTGCTCCTTGTAACCTCACTGTGAGGGAGGGCAGTGGTTGGCGCTGCAGCTGAGAGAGGAGGTAAGTGGCGAGGCTGATGCTGCACTGTGTGCAGCAGACATCATCCCCAACTCCAGTGGTCTCACTGGCGGGCATGACCATACAACGGATGATGGTGACAGCTGAACCACAGTCGTATTTGGACGACTTTGCCACGACTGCAGCGGCTTGCGGTTGGCCAGAGAAGCAGTAGGCAGTATGTCTGCTGCACTGCGGCTTTGACCCTGCCGGCGACCGCCAGGGAGAGTTACCAAGAAGTCAGGAAGACAGTGCTGGATCCCCTGGGTTACTCCCCGAAGATCATTGACGTCGTTTTCGGGTAGCCAGGCTGAAAGAGGTCAACCATACCTTCACCTTCGCCCAGCAACTGTGGGATTCAGCCGCCATGCGAGCCTGATTACAGGTGTGTGCACGGCCATGTTCACCGGTGCACTGTTACAGCAGTTACCATCCACTGTGACTGGGTGGAGTGGCACGTCAGTTTTGTGGTGAGCTCCAGGCTGACATACTCAGTAGATTTGATAACTGATTGGCCGGGTTTTGGGAAACTACTTTGAACTGGTATATGGTCATCATACTTTGTCATAACCATATTTTGTTACGATCAGGGACAGGATATATAGAGTGTGTCAGGAGACACATGTGTACCCAGCCAGAAAACGCAAGACCGCATCACTGATTGGTTTTACTGGCCTGGTATTCACGGAGATGTGCACCTTTTCTGCACGTCATGTCCTGAGAGCCAGAAGGTAAACCCAGTACCACCGATGGAGGTTCCGTTCCAGCGTATTTGCATGGACTTCAGGCCGTTTCACCGCAGTGCACATGGATAACGGTTTGTTGTGGTAGTCATCGACTATGCTATGAGACTACGCTCGGAGTGTTGATGATGCGCTTTTCCAGATCATCTCGCGGGTTGAAATCCCGAAAGAGATTCTGACAGATCTGGGGACATCGTTTATGTCACGGACCCTGAAAGACCTCTACCAATTATTAGTCATCAAGTCTACTCGGACCAGTGTCTAACACCCTCAGACTAACGGGCTGGTGGAGCAGTTGAATAAGACGCTGAAATCTATGATCTGGAGGTTCATTCAGGAGGACAGTCCAAGTTGGGATAAGTGGTTAGCTCTCCAGTCCTCCACGGGGTTTTCCCCTTTTGAATTGTTTTTTTTTTTTTCGGCAGAAAGCTTAGGGTCGTGTTGGACCTATTTAAGAAAGGCTCCAAGCGCAAGAAAAAATGAGATCCAATACGTTCTGGACCTTAGAGCAAAGTTGCACTCACTCAATCACAGGTTAATTTGTCCAGGGCTCCGTAATGTCATCGGCGCTTGTATGACAGGGGAGCTACGGCACTTTGCACCAGGTGACAAAGTCATGTTGCTCCTCCCATCTTCAGCATCCAAGCTGCTTGCGAAGTGGCAGGGACCCTTGTGGTTACACGGCGAGTTGGTAATGTTGGTTATAAGGTGGAGCATTTAGACAGGAGAGGAGACAATTAGAATTATCATTAAAATCTGTTAAAGGGGTAGGTGGAGCCAGAAGGTGGCCCTGGTGTCGACAGTGAGAGACGAATATGATCTTGGTCCGGTAGTGGGAGCTCCTGGGTGACAAGCTCTCCTCTGGATGACAAATCACTCACGTCGGCCCAGAGAGCGGACATGGAAGGGCTCCAGCAGAATTTTTCTGACGTGTTCTCCTTTCTTCCAGGGCACACCACTCTCATACAACATCATATAGAAACACTGCTTGGTGTGACACTTCGTTTACGGCTGTACCGTCTTCCTATGCACAAGCGTAATGTGGTGCAGAAGGAGTTAAAACAGATGCTGGAAATGAGAGTTATTGAAGAGTCACACAGCGCCTGGAGCAGCCCCATAATGCTAGTGTGTAAGAAAGATGGGTCTGTTCCGTTCTGTGTTGACTACAGGAAAGTCACAAGGTGTCACAATTTGATGCGTATCCAATGCCCCGGGTGGACGATCTCTTGGATCAGCTTGCTGCAGCCCAATTTTTCACGACATGGATTTAACCAAAGATTACTGGCAGCTGGTAACATTAATTGCACTGTCTGTCCGTCCAGAGAGTGGATCCCTCTCCTGTGGTTCTCCCTCAGGTATCTACCGTTTTTTTTTTTTTTATTTATTATTTTTTTCCCTTTAAAAGGGTTTTTTTCCGTGCTAGATTTTCCTTACCCTGGCTGAGGGTCTAAGGACGGTCTACGTTACCAGCCCTGTAGAGCCATATGTGACAAATTTGATTTGTAAATGTGGGCTAAATGTTCGTACCAATTTGTTACACTTCTGTTTGGGTTGTTTGGTGCCCCAGCCACCTTCTAATGCCTCATGGACAGAGTGCTTCGCCAACATGCTGCGTATTTGGATGATGTCATCATTCATAGTGGCAGCTGAGTGGAACACATGCAGCACGTAACAGCGGTGTTACAGTCCTTGAGGCAGGCGGAGCTCACAGCCAACCCAGGGAAGTGTGCAGTTGGACAGAGCGAGGTACGGTATCTGGGACACTGCTTAGGGCGGGGTCAGGTGCATCCACAGCTGGATAAGACAGCAGCGATCACATCCTGTCAACGCCCTTAGTCGAAAAATGTGGGCTAAATGTTTGTACCAATTTGTTACACTTTCGTTCGGGTTGTTTGGTGCCCCAGCCACCTTCCAACGTCTCATGGACAGAGTGCTCTACCTACGCTGCTCCATATTTGGATGATGTCATCATCCATAGTGGCAGCTGGGTAGAACACATGCAGCACGTAACAGCGGTATTACAGTCCTCAAGGCAGGCAGGGCTCACAGCCAACCCAGGGAAGTGTGCAGTTAGACAGAGGGAGGTACGGTATCTGGGACACTGCTTGGGGCGGGATCAGGTGCGTCCACAGCTGGATAAGACAGCAGCGATCACATCCTGTCCACGTCCTAAGTCGAAAAAAAGAGGTTAAGCAGTTCTTGGGGCTTGTGGGTTATTGCCAATGGACCTGATCCGTAAGACTGCCTCAGATCAGGTCCAGTGGACGGAGCTGTGCCAGCTGAAACAGGCTCTCTGTGGTAAGCCACTCCTATTTACGCATTATTGTTCTTTCCCTTTTATACTGCAGACTGACGTGTCGAGCAGAGGGCCGGGGGCAGTGCTGTCGCAGCGGGTGTGGGGCACCGACCGACCCGTTGTTTACATCAGTCAGAAGCTGTCCGACCGTGAGAGTCGGTACGGTACTGTTAAGAAAGAGTGCTTGGCCATCAGATGGGCAGCGGGGACCCTGCATTATTACCTCCTGGGATGCCCTTTCACTCTGTGCTCAGACCAGGCTCTGTTCCAGTGGCTGCACTGCATGAAGGACAGCAACACCAGGCTCACAGGGTGGTAACTGGCATTGTAGTCATATAAGTGTAATGTCATTCACAGGCCGGGGGCACAGATGGCGGTGCCGGACTTTCTCTCCCAAGTGAATTCGCCCCACCCCCCACCACCCCCACAGTTGTCAGGGGACAGCGGAGGAGTTCGCTCGGCTGGACAGTCTGACGGCCTCAGTCCAGTGGTGGAGGTATGTGAGTGCGGCGCAGTGGTTAGCGCACAGCTGCAGCTGAGAGAGCCAGTGAGTCGCGAGGCTGATGCTGCACTAAAAAAAAAAAAAAACTTGTGTTTTGAACTCAGAACCAGCGTCTCTGCGTCTCTCCACTGCAAATATCCACCTCTCTAGGTTCTCTTCTAGTTGTTGCCTGCTCGCACTGCAGATTGCAATGTCATCTGCAAACTTCACGTCCATGGAGACTCCTGTCTGATCTCATCTGTCAATCTGTCCATCACCAGAGCAAACAAACACTATGTACATATATGTTTTCCCTTTATGAAACACATTTCTGATTACTTACCCACTTGCTTGTAAATTCCAAGCTGCACGATTGATATTTTGCACATAATTTACTCCGAATATTTATCACTTGATTGTATTCGCCCATAACTGCACAAATACCTCAAACAAACAAACATGTACTTTAGTGATTAATACAACAAACTGTTTTGTTCCATCTAAATACCTGTGTATGTCATTTCAAATGGTTTAAGCAGGGTGCGATGGAAATGATCTCATATTACTGGACAAAAATGTAATTTACGGAAGATTCAGGATATGCTTATTAATAATGCTTGTGCTTCTGTGGAGGTTAGGTGTTACACAAAATTTAGTCATTAAATAAATGTTTAATCTTTTGTTTTCTTAAAAAATTACCATCTGATTTGTTATTTGGTCAGGTACAAAGGTACAAAAAAGTAGCTTGTTGGAAACTCCCCCATGTTCAGAAATGGACAGCAGTATCTGTGTCTGCCTGCCTTTTTCCCTGACAATGTCCCAATCTTCACATCTGGCCTTCATGATTCAGTAATTTATCCAGTCTACATACAGTCAACTCAGAGCTGTCAGTCAGCCTCTGTCAACTGTGAGCCCCCTGACCTTAGAGAGCCACACTCTGTATCTCTCGTCTAACAACCGTCACATCTCACACAAGTCAATATGTCCGGGAATATCAGGAATAAAATGTAAAATAAACCAGAGAGAAGGAAAAGTCAATGTGTAACCTACAACAGTGGTGGAGAGGTGAAGGTAAAGAATAACACAAATCAGAAATAATTGTATAAATAAATTCTGGAAGTCTGCTTTCAAAGAGAATTTTCTGACCTTCCAATCTGGTTTTCGCACTCATCATAGCACCAAAACGGCTCTTTTCAAAATCACAAACAATCTGCTTCTTTCTGCTGACTGTGGCTCCCTCACCATTCTCCTCCTCCTCGACCTCAGTAATGCTTTTGACATAGTAAATCACTTCATCATTCTAAACCATTTGGAATCCATTGGCATCACCAACACCGCCCTCCCCTGGTTCAAATCTTACATATCTGAAAGATCCCACTATAGCGGCATCAACCAAAAAAATTCACATCACCCCCGTTGCACATGGAGTTCCTCAAGGTTCAGTCCTGGGCCCCGTTCTGTTCATCCTGTGCATGATCGGACACACCATCCGTTGCCATGGCCTTTAATTCCATTGCTATGCTGATGATGCAAAGCTTAAACTTAACAGCAACAAAAACAAAATCATCCTCCCTGGCCCATAATGCATCCTCCCCACGTGTCTAAACTCCTCACTCTGCATTGATGGCCACTCTGTCACTCCCTTCACCCTCATCAGAAACCTTGGAATTTACATGAGCCCTGTTCTGCCCTTCATATTACACATTAACTACGTCACTAAAACATCCTTCTTTCATCAACGCAGTATTGCACACCTGTAATCCGCCCTTCCCACCCCAGCAGCAGAGACATTAATTCATGCTTTCATCACCTCCAGACTTGACTACTGCAACAGTATCCTGTATGGCCTCCACTCCACTGCTATTCAGAAACTGCAATACATTCAAAACTCACCCCCCCTCGAGAGAACACATCACCCCTGTACTCTGTAAAATTCACTGGCTCCCCATCAAACAACGGATACACTTTAAGATCCATCTCATAACTTACAAGACCCTCAACAATCTCGCACCCCTATACCTATCTGAACTCCTCCACTGCCACGACCCCACACAACGACTATGCTCTGCTGACTACTCCATTGCTGCCGCTACCCCCAGGAACTCATTGCCTCTAGCCATACGCAACTCGGACACTCTATCCTCCTTCAAGAGCCATCTAGGATCCATTTAATTTAAACTGCATTTTACGATTGACCTTCCCCGCCATTTTTGTGTGTGTGTGTACCTACATATGTAAAGTGTCCTTGAGTAACATGAAAAGCGTTTTAGAAGACTGATGTATTATTATTAATATTATTATTATTATTATCATTATTTTTATTTTTATTTGTATTAGTTGTTGTTATTTCTTTCTC
>JAFBJS010007009.1:19297-31131 GCA_016785265.1 Paraplagusia blochii
CCCCTGTACTCTGTAAAATTCACTGGCTCCCCATCAAACAACGGATACACTTTAAGATCCATCTCATAACTTACAAGACCCTCAACAATCTCACACCCCTATACCTATCTGAACTCCTCCACTGCCACGACCTCACACAACAACTATGCTCTGCTGACTACTAAACTGCATTTTACGATTGACCTTCCCCGCCATTTTTGTGTGTGTGTGTACCTACATATGTAAAGTGTCCTTGAGTAACATGAAAAGTGTTTTAGAAGACCGATGTATTATTATTATTATTATTATTATTATTATTATTTGAAGTCATTTCTATCACAGCTCGGCGTTGTCAGTGAGCCATGCCATTTAGTCATGAACAGGAGGGACAATGAGAAACTTATTTTTTTCTGATCTGCCATTGGATAAATCTGCAGTAGTGCATTTGTCAAAGACTAGATCCTGTAACTCAAGTGGGTTGCAAGAGATATTTTTTTTGGTTTGTCTTGCATCATGCTTCTTCAGAGTTCACGGTTGTTTTGTTTGTTTAAAACGTGAGAAATACTAATTTGTCTGAATGGATCCTCATTCATCCAGGTAGATTAATCCAAAAACCTTCAAGGGTAACTGGACATAGTAGGTTTCTTGAAGATGTTTCACTTATCCAATAGGCTTCTTTAGTTATAATTAACTACAGGGGAGTTCTGGTATTTAACCTCATACTGTTGAAAAAAGGTTGTTGTAGAAAACAAAAGGCTAATGAGGGATGTGGGGTTAGATATACGATAGATATTTCCCTTTTCTTGAATAATTGTGTCTTCTTATCATCTCTGTTGAGAAATCCACTCAGTCAACAACAAAAAAAAAAACATGTTCAATAATGGTCACTGCTTTTTAAATAATGCCTTTTGTTAATCTTTAAATCTGTTAATCTGATATTGGGTGCCAATATCAAAGGTTTAGGAAGCTTCGATGCATTTTAACAGTAAATAGCATTTTCATTTAATGAATTAAGGACAATGTAATATGGTAACTAAAATAAAAAAGTAATAATATTGTTTTTTTCAGACATTGTCTGATTCTGAGATGCTACGGTCTTCCTCTGTCTTTTTTTTTTCTTCTGCTGAAATTTAAATAAGAAAATTGTATTGGTTTCAATATGAAGACCTGCCACAAGTCGTTTGCTCAGGTTCAATGAGGACATGACTCAGAGATAGCGTGAAGACATAAAAAAGAAAGATGAATCAGACATATTTCCGCAGCAAAATCAAACAAAAATCTGGGATTCCTTTGAGTGCCAGCCTCGCAGATCTCTTTTTTTTCAATTTGGCACATTTGACTCCCACTTTATGGGAATAGATGTGTACAGGGCTCTACCGAAGTTTTGATGGCACAGAAACTTTAACTTTTTTAAATGCCTACAGATGCAGTTTATGGTGGCAAAGTACTCAATTTTTGGAGTACTTTGGCCTGATAAAAGAGCTGAAAATAAATGTCAAGAGGGTTGGGCGGGTTAAGGGAGCAGGTAAGGGAGACAGAGAATGTGCAAGGGCAGACACTATTGATCTAGAAGCATAATTAACCATCAGAAGCATGTGACACAGCCTCTGATCTCCTATGATCAGTAACAGTGGGACACCACTGGGGGGAAACCTCTGGAAGAGAAATAGGAGTGGGAGGCAAGTGGAATGGGAAAATGTAGACTGTTGATGGTGTATAAATTAACTTCATCAGTGCATAGGACGTAAAGCTTGAGAAAGAAAAAAGAAAGACATAGAAAGCAGTTTTTGGACAAAAGGTTAACGAAAGATGCAAAAATTGAAAGAAAGAAAGAAGAAAAAAAAAAAAAAAACAGAAAATTCACCCTGAACAAGATATACTACTTTTTGTACAGTGATGGAAGAAGACAATGCATCATTGTGTATGCATGTGTGAAAGGTCCGTCCGTGTCAAGATGACAGTTGTGGGACGCTGAGGATTAAATTGCCAATTCTAATACACCTTAAAGATGGGAGAACTAGCTCACCAATGTCAACTGGGTGAAATAGGAATTGACCTGTGTGAAGTGAGTCAGGAGTGGATTGGAGCTGGGGAGCGCTAGGGATGATATTAATCCCTTAAAGGTTTGAAGTAAAGGTCTTTAGGATGCAGCAAAATAAGCCAAGCAGAGACTTTGAAGGTTACTTTGTCTTTGGGTTTCAGGGAGAAAGCGTGGGACGATGCACAGCGCATGTTAAAAAGTGTTATCAAACAGTGAACTACATAGAACACCAGTTGATGATGAAAGAACCTCAGCGAGCACCACTGCACATGTGACATTAACCACATGTGCAGTGGTGTATTGACATCTGCTTGGATGTTTTCCTTGTGCACCAAATTTCCTGATAAAGATGGGTTATCTGAATCATTCCCACCAACTGGATCAAACCTGGTCGTCTTCCTATCACATCTATAATATGCCCACAATTGTCACCTTCAGAAAAGCCACAAAAAGACAAGCATGCTTATTGTGCTATATGTAATACTATATTTTCCACCCTGTTCCACACAGCTCATGGGTCGGATTCAGGACTTCCCCCGCACCTCTTGCCCCAAATCCTCAAGGACCCTACTGTTTGAGGACCTCGTCTTATTGAACATAATGGGTTTGATAAACTATGTAGGGACTTTATAGTGCCCATTCTCTTTGCTTGAACTTGTGTTTTTCCTGCTTCTGTTTTGTTTGCCTCATGTCCATCCTGGGTGATGATCCCCTCCACTGTCAATCACCCTGAGGTTTCTTACTTTTTTCCCTGTTAGGGGGTATTTCTTCCTTGTATTGCATATTGTTGTTTTCATGTACAACTGTTCTGTAAAGTGCCTTGAGGTAACAGTTGTTATGATTTGACACTTTAAATCAATAAAAGTTGAGTTGAAAGTTGAACCCTTGCATCACCTCAGCTGTACTGACACTGATAGACCCACCATTTTAAACAAAATAGTTGTACGCTGGTGGTGTTTAAAACTTACCGATTCTTCTGACCACATTGTTCATCGGCGAGAGGATAATGTCTAAGCCCTCAACTGGATCATAGAGGGTGTGGGAGATCCGCCGCTCTTGGCTGTCCATTAAAGAGTTCAGGTGCTGCTCTAAAACTGTAGTGCTGCCAGAAACTTCCTGCAGAGACCAGAAGAGAGATTTGCCTATGGATATTAAGGCACATTTAACTACATGGCCTACACATTAAAGACACCTATTATTTTTTCTAGTTTCTCGTAGTGTTCAACAGCTTAACATTAAAGTATGTGTACTATTTCATGTTCAAAATGTATCTTTACATTTTTTATACACATTGCTAAATTATTATTTAGAATAACACATACAGGGCTTGTGGTGGATAATTAGATATTACAAAAAGACGTCCCCACAACTTGACTGCAATTTCTTTTAAAAACACTTATATTGGCAGGCCTTTGATTTCAGTACTGTACCATGAAAAAAAAAACAACATAAGAAGTCTAGAAGGAGGGTAAACAGATAAAAAAAATAACCAGAAGAGATGGGTTACATAGAATGTAGTTTAATACACCAGCAATGGGTGCTGCTGGCTGTTTTGCAAAGAGAGGCATTGAGACGTTGGGGACATTGACTTTATTACCAGGGTATTCTAAGAGGAGAGATAGAAAGATTGAGAAAGTGACATGGCATACGATGAAAAGTTCCAGATAAGGGCGTTGGCAAATGTGTAGATGTTGATAGAAGTTGTGGGCTGAAAATCAGCAATATAAGAGCTAAGTATTGAATTTTATTGAAAAGAATGGAATATAGAAAGATGCTGTGTATTTGTGCCTCAGATATCTGCTAGTGTACATTAAAATTATTCATTGGATTTGACTACTACTGCAAATAGAACAATTTAAATGTTGTGTATCCAGTATTAATCAAGTGTGCTTTTGTGCATGCTAATGCCTCAGCTGCACAAGACTATTTAAATATCTGGTAATGTTTACACATCAGCTCTGCATTGTGTGACGAGCAGTGAATTTTTACGTTAAGCCTGCTGCCGTTGTTCATTCTGTTACAGACTTAACTACTTTAAGTTAATTGTCTTCATGATGGCGCTGGGTGAGCCAGCAGCCTTCCAGTCCCTTTGCAGGACTTTTTCTGACGTGTTTTATGCTCGTTTCTTGTTTTTTTTCTTTGCTCCTTTCACCGAGTATTTCTTTTAAATTTATCCTATAGATATTTGTAACAATAAGACGGCACCCAGGGTCAGTTCTCTCTTTTATTCAATAGACGAGCTGCTGGCTCTACGAACTACGGAACATGTATGACGACATGACATACTGGCAGAGCTAAAAAGAAGATATAAAGGCTACAGAGCTGGAGCTAAAGTTAAGGCTGAGTTAACCGAGTTGGTGGATAAACGGGGACGATTTAAACCATCTAGTCCGTCCGTCATTATGAGTAACGTGAACTGACTTTCTAATACGATCGACAAGCTTTCCACACTGTTTAACCAGTGGCTATATTGAGAATGTAGCATGCTCATCTTTACGGCTAACCGATGCTAATGTCGACCTGCATGGATTTACGACAGTAAGAGCCCACAGGGTCATAAAGGCAACTGGGAAGATTAAAGGTGGGGGACTCATCATGTGTGTTAACAACTGCTGGTGTAACCCTGGTCATATCTTCGTAAAGACAGTTTTGTGTTGCCCTGACTTAGAGCTACTAGCCGATAGCCTGGTTGGTCTTCTGTATGTTAATGTAAAAGATACCTACAGAGTCATAGCCCTTCCCCCTCTTGGCAAGTCTGACCATTACCTGGTGTACATCCAGCCACAGTACACTCCCTTGGTCTAAAGGCAGCCGATCGCCAAACGCTCCATTAGGAGGTGGACTCCTGAAGCAGAACAGGAACTGAGAGACTGCTTTGACACCACTGACTGGGATGTACTTCTGAGCCCAGATGATGAGGACATCGATGGAGCTTCCCACCACCTTACAAATTACATAAACATCTGTTTGGATGTGGTTGCCCCTGCTAAGACTGTGCGGTGTTACCCTAATAACAAACCTTGGGTGACACAGGAAGTTTAAGCTGTTCTCAACAGAAAGAAGGAAGCCCTCAGGAGCAAAAACAAGGAGGAAATGAGAGCAGCACAGAGGGAGGTGAAACACTGCCTAAACGAGGCCAAGGACAACTACAGAGGGAAGGTGGAACAGAAACTGCAAGATAACGGGGGAGGTCTGGGACGGCGTCAGACCATAACAGGCCTAAAAGCCTGGACCAGCCTTGAGAATGGGGTAGAGGAGTTGGCAAACAGGTTGAACAACTTCTTCTTCCCAAAAAGAACCAGCCCAGCAAGCTGTATGACTTCCGGCCAGTGGCACTGACCTCTCACCAGATAAAGACCCTGCAGCGGCTCTTCCTGAACCTCCTTGGGCAGGCTGGAGGCTTGCCCAAGACCATTTGCAGTTTGCGGACAGAGCGGAGGTCGGCGTGGAGGATGCGGTTCAGTACCTTCTACACCTGGCCTACACTGATCTTGACAGGGGGGCGTCGCTGTGAGGATTTTTTTCCTGAATTTCTCCAGTGCCATTAACACCATCCAGCAACTTGCACTCCAGGACAAACTGACTAGCATGCAAGTGGACCCCTGTCTTGTTGCCTGGAATTACAGTTACCTCACGGACAGACCACAGTACGTCAGGTTGAACAACAACACCACGTCTGACACTGTGGTCAGTAACGGAGAACCTCAGGGGATTGGTGCTGGCCCCTCTTCTCTTCACCCTTTACACCTCGGACTTCTGGTACAACTCTGGGCTGTGCCATATACAGAAGTTTACAGATGACACAGCCATGGTGGGGTGTATCAGGATCGATGATGAGAAGGGGAATAGACGTCTCATGGGTAACTTTGTCTGGTCCAAATCTAACCCTCTGCAGATAAACACTTCCAAACCAAGAAACGAGTCATCGACTTTGGGAAATTGACACCAAAAATGAAGCCAACTTCTTGTGGAGACTCAAGTCTTTCAACATCTGCAAGAAGCTCCTAAAATGTTTTAGAAGCACAACAAAGAAGGACCTAACTAGACTGGAAAAGCTGATTAGGAAGTCTAGTTCTGTGGTGGGCACAACCCTGGACTCACTGGCGACAGTAGCGAGAAGATGACTCTATGCAAACTGCTCTCAATCATGGACAATGGCACTCACCCTCTGCACTCTGTCATCATCAAGCAGAGGAGTCTGTTCAGTGACAGACTGTCTTTTGGTCCTCCTCCCCAAGAGCAGGACCAACAGACTCAAAAACTCCTTTGTTCACCGCGTTATCAAACTGTTTGACTCTTCTCTGAGGGGGAGAAGAGCGTACAAACAACCGTTGGTGGGAGAGCTTGTGCATATATATATATATATATACTGTACATATATATACAGTCATGGAAAAAATTATTAGACCACTCTTTCTTTAATTTCTTGTCCATTTAAAAGTCTGTTTCCACTTAATCTACATTAATCTGGACAAATATAATAACAACAATATAATAACAACAAAATATAATAACAACAAAAATTAAGTTTAATTTAGAGCTGATTTCTGGCCATTTTGCATGGTTTTATTGACAGTGACAAAAATCACTTCTGTTCCTACATCACTAGCAATAACATTGTACTGACAAATGCAGTGCTTTTAGTCATTGCATGGTTTTGTGTTCATTGTTTCCCCCAGGTGATAAACCTTTAGTGGAATAAGGCATTAAGATGAACAAGGAATTGGAGAAAACAGCAGAGTGGTCTAATATTTTTTTTCCATGGCTGTATGTATATATATACATATATACAACAATCTTGAATCACATTGCTACCAATTTCTTTTATTATAATATTATAGCTATATTTACACCACCTTATACTACAGCATAATCTATGACCTTGGTGTATTACTATGTATTCATACACCATACGTATGTGCTGCACATTGCACAATAAACATGGTATTTTAGCTGCAACTGCATGTTGGTTTGCATCTACAGTATGTATATTTATATATATGTGTGTGTGTGGGTGTGGGTACACTCATGTAATGGATATACAGTATGCGGGCTTAGATAGCATGTGTATGTATTTGTGTGTAAATGTATGTGAATAACCAACATATTTATGCCTTTATATGTGTACAGTTGTGTGTATATGCGCAGGCGTATGTACATTTGGTTATGCTTGTATGTGTGTGTATATATATATATATAAATTTCATAAAAATAATTTGATAGTTATATATATACATATATATAATAATATAAAAACATCAAATTATTTTTATCTTATGATTTCAACAGAAATTGACATTTGACAATAAGAGGATGCATTTCTTGACTATCTTCAGTTTCACTGATGGGTTTAATCTTCCTTTTTTTCTCTGTCATCACTGCTGCGTCTAATCTATCCTAATCTAGTCATTTTCAAAGTGGATTATTTTTTTTGACTGAGACAATGTGCAGAGCTCAGTGACTTACAATGAACCAAGTGAAGAAAAACTCCTGATTGTCTGGACTCATTGACTTTATCTGTTTGTTCTGACTCAATATATATTTAAATCTATGTATGTTTTATGTTGCAAATATATGTGGTATGTGCAGACCTGTGCATAATGCTTTTCATCCATTCTTTGTCCATTCTTGTCTTGTCTTCTTCAGCTGTCGACCCAGGTTTGTAACCAAGTCAATTTCTTGGCCCTCCATCCTGCTCTTTAGCCCACTGCTTTGGCCCTAATCTATTCAACCTCCACTTTAATGTTGTAATTAGAATCCTGAAGCTACTGCTTCCCGCCAGGGGCACAACACACTTCTACGCGGGCTGGATGTCCTGCTTTTATTAGCTCCTTACATTCAACTAGATCCTACTTTAATAAGAGGACCTTCCTGCCAGGTGAACAGATTTTTACAGGCTCTGGGTAAAGCCTAACCAAAACATTACACTCAAACAAAGCAAATTACTACTTCAAAGGGAATGTAGACTTAATGGAGCCAGATTTGAGGTGGAAATACTGAGTAAAGTTATAAATACCTCCTTTGGTTCAAATATGACCAATCAAATTCGGAGATTGTAATAAATAGCATTTTGTTAATTTCTTTGTTTTCCAAAATTGGGTGCCCAAGAGATGTTTGGTTGTCTCACATCAGTTTCACTGTTCATTGTCATTTTTGCTGATTTAATTACTGTTTACTGTTTCATTGTTCAATGACGGTTTCTTCTTTACACATAATGGCTTTTGATTTGGGGTTTAATATTTTTCTCTAAAATGACAAAAATCATATCCCTGGATTTGATCCCGGTTATTTCCCGGGAACCCCGGGATTTATTTATTTATTTTTACTGTACCTTGTGTATAGGCCTTACTTAAATAGTCTTCAATATTCGTGCCAACCTGCATTGTACATGAAATTATTGCTATTTTAGGCTACAATTAGTAATGCGAAATAATAGGTTTAATCTCCACAGCACCTATAAAGACTCAGCCACTTGCACTGTCATGGGCGGCATCTGCTGCATTAATATGGCAGGTTCGTTTGTAAATCGTCTTTTGTAGAAATGGCCAGTGGCTATAGCCTAAACAATATTTTTACACAACTCCAATTTAAAAGCGAAATATGGCAAAGCAAACTATTTCATAATTATTTACTAATACATTAGGCATGTATCCTTAAACTAATGCCATGATTGTAGGCCAAAGCAGCTGCAAAAGAGTAAAAAAAAATAAAAAAAATATGTGCCATTTGCAGTCCGCATTACAGTCTGACAACAAATAGACTCACTTCGCTTGTTTTCCTCCCAACTTCACATTTCCCAATTCCCAGGAAATGGTTCTGATCGCATTTCCCGCGAATCCCGATTCCCGGGTTTAAATACCAATATGAATCCCCAGTAAATTGTGAAACACAGGTCCACAGTATTGTTAAGTTAATATAAATAGTCAGCAGCAAGTCTCATAGGCACAGCTTACAAGCGCAAAAGGCAGTAACTTGGCAGCTGCTGGACATGAACCTGAAACAATTTTCTTTGGGATAATAAAAGTATTGTGATTCGGGTGCCTTGTGTATTGCAAGTCTGATTCCAATATCAGACTATCACTAATATCTATTTATCAATATATCCATATATCCATCCATCCACGTATTTATATGTACAAAATATACTATTTGCACTTGTGATCACAGTTAGTGATCTCTGTAGATCAACACAACTTGTTATACACACCTCACCTCATCTGGCCTTTCTCCATGAAAAACTGACCCCAATCATCCACCCGATCCAATATATTAATGTTAAATGGGTTGTATTGTATTCCTCCTACTGCTCCTAAGCAGGTTAGTCCACAGAGAGTGGCTGGGAATGAGGACCGAGCAGCAGTGGCATTGCATTTATTTTGCTCTGACACAGTAGCACCACTTCCCTCAGGTTACCTAGTCACCACTTTGTAGCCAACTGTATTTCCCACAGCATGTCATTTAGATACAAGTAAGCATATTTTATTTATGGATTTTTACAAAATATTTATATTTTTTAGACAATTTACTATCCATTTATTTGTCTTCTCCCTGTTGCTGACCAATTTCGCAGGTCTCCCATGTAGGGGTCAGATCTATACTAATAAAAACATAATTTACTAGGCTGGGGTTCTGATTGATAGCCCTTGCAAGGCTTTATTGATCAGTCCTCATCCTATACAAGGGAACACCTTTTGTTAGGTCCAGCGTTTTCCTTCCTCTTGTCTCTTTGCAAAAACATTTTCCTAGTGACCAAGTGCCCAAACATCTGTCTTAGACAGATGACGAGCTATAACATGATATGATATCTTATTCATAGGGTTAACTTTGCATCTGTGACCATCAGCAATCTCTGTCAAGGTATAACATAACAACAAACTACTTGATACTTCATCATTAAAAACAGGAAAGCTTTCAATAATGTAGCAGTAACATGAAATAAAGTCATTACTTTTAGATCTATCTTTATCTATCTATCAAATCTATCAATTTTCTTTATGTATTGTGATTTGGCTTATTGTTGTTGATATTTGTAAATGTTCAATTCCAATAATAAAACATTAATTTGAAATACTAAAATATTTATATATAAAAAAACACCCTCAACTGCCACTCCCCCTGACGCCCCTCCCTCCACCCTCGCCCCCGCGCTGTATCAGTGCACTGATACTTTGGTACGCAAGATCAAGCAGTGATGAAACCTATGCAATTTTTATTCACAGAGGTGGCCCGAATGGGCTGCACACATCTGAGTCCTTGCCTCTGAGGCATTAGGCTCCACTGCTCGGCCACTCTTCCCTGCAAACAATGATGGATCTGCTTCATTTTAATGGTGGCCTCCAGTGCTCACTCCTATTTGGCTGGGTGACAGTGGTAAACTAACCCTGGCTCTACACAAAACGGACTGCTGCCTGGTCAAAGCAAACGCCTCAATGAGAAAGAAGAGGATCTCATCTCCTGAACAAATATCCCTCTTACTATTGTGTTCCAACTTTGCCGTTGTTTTCATTCTATTCCGAGATCTCTTATTATGCCACAGAAATACTGCACAGCCTAAGTAACATGTGATTAACTGTAATGGGACTTTAATGGACACAGATTTTAATGCACTGTTTTTGGCTTCTGCCGTTGTGCAGCCCTTTGATTGCAACGTCAATACGTTTCCTCACAGCAACTGACGTCAATGATGTCAAGTCATATACAAACCCTTGGTAATTTCTTCCCAGCAGTTTAAATGCAACCTTAATGTAAGACTGCTATATCTGATTTATCAACCTATGAGGTAACAGAATTTAAAAAAAAGCCATCAATGTGCCTCTGTGTCTCTAAGGAAGTGCTTCCTAGTGCTCAGTGTCAACCTCAGTAGCGGTCTTCCTGGTGGTAAGGGATTAATGAGGACATGAAAGTGACTGGACCCAAGTGACAGAAGTCACTGAAGCTTGAGGCTAAGCTTGCCCAGGAGGGTTATGTATCCTTTACTCCACTACAGCAGTAGGGTAAAGGAAAATGTTACAGTAGCAGTGAAACCAGTCACTGTTTCTGCCGGTGTGATTATTTTAATACAATGAGATGAAGAAAATATATGATAGAGATTGAAAGAAGTAAAATGAAAATGCATTTAAATATTTTACAATGCAGTTAATCAGGAAAAGCTGGAGCTAAGGAGACATTTAATTGATTAGATTGACATGTAATAAATGGTTCGGATTTTTGTCTGTGGATTGGTTTCCTGCTCCATGGCCCCGCCCACAAATTGACGTTAGACATAGGTGCGACATTGGCCACTTCCACGCACTAGAGTGGCGAGCTAATAGACACATATACACCTATTTACACGTGTCTATGGAGTCACTTGTGGTGCGTAAACTGTGACATCGGCTGATTTGATTGGAGTTCAGGTAGTGCGTTTTACTCTGACCTAAGCAACATGGCAGTCAACGTAGACGAAACTTACAGTGTTTACTATTTAAAATCAAAGGTTCATATATTATTTGTTTTTTCAAGAAGGATGGAAAGATAGACTCTGTAGAGCAAGATTCGAAAACACTGGAGGTTAATATTAGATTCACAGCACTTCTTTAAAGACCATATTGACAAAATCAAGTTAAATATTGCAAATTTTCATGCATTTTAAAAGAAGATGCCAGATGAAGCTGAAAAATATTCTTAAATGTATAAAAAGTGTTTGTATATGTATTTTCTCTTGTATATGTGTTGTGGGCTTCTTGTTTTACATCATGAAAAGTAGCCTTTGGCTAATTCTTTCTTATTATTAATTAATAATTAATAATAATTAATTCTTAATTATTATTTATTA
>JAFBJS010007009.1:31597-55578 GCA_016785265.1 Paraplagusia blochii
ATATATATATATATAAGATTTGTGTCAGTGAATTGGTTTCTAGCTCCAACTCTCACTCATAGACGCTGCTTCCTCCCACTAGAATGGCTTGCCCATAGACACATATACATATATATATATATATATTACGGAAGCCACACTTGCTCGTATTGCTGCCAAAAAAATGGCTCAGTATCACGTTATAACGTGATAGTATCACGTTATAACGTGATAAGTTTTACGTTATTTTGTGATAGTATCACGTTATAACGTGATAAGTTTTACGTTATTTCGTGATATCTCACGTTATAACGTGATAAGTTTTACGTTATTTCGTGATACATGTCAAGTATGAAGCGAATGTTAAACTTCACGGATATGGCTTGTTTACAGGGTTCAGTTAAATTGTTTCGTAACGTCCAGCCGGACATGTAATATTTGTCGAGGCATTAATTAACAATCCCGCATTTATTGCAAAGATTGAATTACAAAGTTTGGTCTCTGTCAGCTGTCACCACGCCAATACACAGAACACATGGACCCACTGCGTCTTCTCTCACACTCTCACTCAGGCTATCTTCCACTCTGCTCCCCCCGCCCCTGGGTCATGTGTTCATCCAGATGCAGAGACTATGGGAAATCATAGAACTCTACGAACAATGAACATAATATTAATTTAGAACGCTACAGTATTTTGATGCTTGGCGGTGAGATTTTACAACAACTAAGCTCATTGAGTGAGATTTTTGTCAGTGTGCGGACAGAATTTTAAACACATGGCATTGTACCGAATGTGTTGCTATGTGTAATATTAATAAACCACATTACCCAAAATGCATTACGTGTTAGGTTTACTAGGAGTGACCATGTACTCTTGTATTCTAGTCGGAGTCCCAGTTAAATTTCTGCACAAACTCACGCTGATCGTGTGTGTATCTATTCCAATTATTCGACAGGACATAACACCAAGCAAGAACCGATCTGACTTTCTCATGCTATCACGAAATAACGTAAAAACTTATGACGTTATAACGTGATACTATCACGAAATAACGTGATACGTATCACGTTATAACGTGACACTATCACGAAATAACGCAAAACTTATCACGTTATAACGTGATACTATCACGAAATAACGTGATACTATCACGAAATAACGTGATACGCCTTTTTTTTTTTTCTAAGTGTGGCAGCAATACGCTTCCGTACATTTCAGACATGACCTGCTAATATTTATAATAAACATACACATAACCTTTTTTGTGTGTAATAATTTGCAACATGCACCACATGTACACTATGTGGTCAAATAAATCAAATTGATAAGAATTATGGATTAATTATTGTCAATTCTTACGTATAAGAAATATTCCATATTATTTGATTGGGAAAATAAAGAGAGCAATGTTCTCCATTTTTTTCTGGAATTTATTTCCTGAACAGCTGTGTGCTTCACTGTGGGCTTTTTTTCCGACAGGTGGCCAGCCCAAAACAAAGGAAATGGTGATAATGATAGAGCCAAAAACTAAAAGCTGACTGAATATTGATATGAGAAAACAAACAAGGAACACAGTCCATTCTCTATCTATTAAGATCAAACAGCAAATAAATACAGCTGCAACATATAATGTTTGTGAAACAAGGCATTAAATCGGACCAACCCCGGAATGTTACAATGCCCTGCTTGGTTCAGTAAATGATGGCAGGAGTTCAGTGCCACTATTTATTAACATTAAATCCTCTCTCTTTCAATATACTTCGGCATAGCCAAATGATAAACATGTACTTTGACAGACAAAACCACAAAATGACAATGGATATCACATAATTCCAGACAACATAGAAGACGTTTTTAGTTTAGCGTTGATTTTTCTTACCTCACAGTTCTTAGGAAACTGCCGTGCCACAATCAGCTGGATCATCCCACGTTTGTTGCCCTCTACTGACATGGATTTCCGCAGGTTCTCCATGGCTTCCTGGTTGGTCATTCCAAGAAGGGACTCTCCATTGACTGCAATGAGTTGGTCATTGACAAGGAGTCGCCCATCCTACAGAAAAACATGCCCCAAGTTTAGTTTCTAGGCTTGCAGAATTGTCTTGCATTTAGAATATGTTAACAATTTGATAGATTAAAAAAAAAAAAACGGCTTGCCTTGCTGGCAGCTCCCCCATTTATAATGGATTTCACAAAAATTCCCAGGTCAGCATGGTTCTCCTTGGACCGATTGCCCTTTACACTGACACCCAGCCCAGCAGAGCCGGAGTCATTCAAGGGGATCTCATAGGTCATAAATTCTCTGGTACCATCAGGGGTTAACACCATGTCATCTTCTTCCTGCTGCTGGATAGAGACCAAGCACAAACATAAAAAAAAATGTTGTTTAAAAACAAAAAATAAACTTAAAGTGATTCTTTTGTAGTCATTTTACTCTCAAACATTGATCATCACCAAAAGTTTGTAGAGCTAATGTAGATTTAATGAACCATTAACATTTCTTTAAGAACTCTTTAACATGGTTTCACAGACAAAAATGATTAGAGAAGGGAAAAGATCACACAGAATAGCTAAACATGGGCTTCAATAGACATTGAGACTAAAAAGGAGACAAGAAAAAAGGGCTAAGATGAGTGGAGCAGCAGGAGAGAGAATGGCTGATGTGAAGAATGTGACAAAATGCATTTAAGGGCTGTCATCCTCAACCCAGCCACTAGGGAGCACAAGCCAGTGTTTTTTAGTGCCGGTCCCAAGCCTGGATAATTGGTGAGGGTTGTGTCAGGAAGGGCATCCAGCGTTAAAACATTTTGCCAGATCTATGATGCGAGACAACAAAAAGATTTCCATACCGGATCGGCCAGGGCCCAGTTAAACAATGACCGCCAACCTACAGGGTACTGTTGGAAATTGGACTACTGTTGGTCAAAGACAGAGAAGAAAAGGAGGGCAATTGATTAAGGCAAGATGTCTGAAGGTGGGTACCCTGAATGTAATGACAGGGAAAAGTAGGGAGCTAGCTGACATGATGGAGAGAAGAAAAGTGGATGTGTTGTGTGTGCAGTTGGAAGGGCAGCAGGGCTAGCAACATTGGGGGAGGTTTTAAGTCACTCTACCATGGATTAGATGGGAAGAGAAATGGAGAATGGGTGATCATCTGGGAAAAGTATGCAAGTAATGTGGTGGATGTGAAATGAGTGTCAGACAGGTTGATGTGCGTGAAAGTAGAAATAGAATAGAGTTAGCAGAGAAGGAGAAGTTTTGGAATGAGCCTGATTTGGTTGTAGAGAGCACCCCCAGGGGAGAGAGAGTGGTGATTGGAGCAGATTTCAATGGCCATGTAGGAGAAGGGAACAAAAGAGAGCGGAACACCGGGTGACATACAAGTATGGAGGCAGGTCCACTCAGGTAGATTACTATCTCTGTAGAAGAGGTAATCTGCGGGGGATAAGTGGCTGTAAGGTGGTGGCAGGTCAGAGTGTAGCCAAACAGCATAGGATGGTAGTGTGCAAGCTGACAATGGAGGTGAGAAGAAGGAAGGAGGTGACAACTGAGCAGAAGATCAAGTGGTGGAAGTTAAGAAAAGAGGAATGTTGTGAAGACTTTGGAAAAGAGGTCAGAGCAGTGGGCATTGGTGGGGAATTCCCAGATAATTGGGATAACACAGCTAGAGTCATTAGGAAGATAGCTAAGGAAGGTGCTAGGGGATTCCTCTGAGAAAGCAGGACAAAAAGACCTGGTGGTGGAATGATGAGGTCTAGGAGAGTGTCCAGAGGAAGAGTTTAGCAAAGAAGAGATGGGATAGTGACAGGACAGATGAGAATAGACTGGAGTACAGAAAGAGGGCAAGGGAAGTGAAGAGGGAAGTGGCCAAGGCCAAACAAAAGGCATACGAGGAGTTGTACGAGAGGTTAGACACGAAGAAAGAGTTATACACATTGGCAAGGCAGAAAAATCAATCTGGAAAGGATGTGCAGCAGGTAAGATTAATTAAGGAAAGATATGGAAATGTCATCACCAGCAAGGAAGGTGTGCCGTGAAGATGGAGGGAGTACTTTGAGGAGTTGTGGGGAAGAAGCATTAAGTTTTCTGACTCGGCTCTTCAATAGAATTTCAGAGACCGACAAGATGCCTGATAAGTGGAGGAAAAGTGTTCTTGTGCGAATTTACAAAGAAGTATGATGTGCAGAGCTGTAGCAATTACAGAGGGATAAAGTTGATGAGCCATACCATGAAGATTTGGGTAAGAGTTGTTGAGGCTAGGTTGAGGAAAGAGGTAGAGATTTGCGAACAACAGTGTGGTTTTATGCCGAGAAAGAGTACCACAGATGCAATATTTGCCTTGAGGATGTTGATGGAGAAGCACAGAGAGGGTCAGAAGGAGCTTCATTTTGTTTTTGTAGATTTAGAAAAGGCCTATGACAGAGTTCCAAGGGAGGAACTGTGGTTTTGTATGAGGAAGTCAGGAGTGGCAGATAAGTATGTTAAACTGGTGCAGGATATGTTTAAGAACAGCACAACGGTGGTGAGGTGTGCTGTTGGAAGGCAGAAGACTTTATGGTGGAGGTGGGACTTCATCAAGGATCTGCCCTGAGCCCCTTTTTGTTTGCTCTCATGATCGACAGATTGACAGATGAGGTCAGACAGGAGTCTCCATGGACCATGATGTTTGCAGATGATATTGTGATCTGCAGTTAGAGCAGGCAACAGCTAGAAGAGAACCTAGATAGGTGGAGGTTTGCACTAGAGAGAGGAGGAATGAAGCTCAGTCGTAGCGAGACTGGGTACATGTGTGTAAGTGAAAAGGGGAACAGTGGAGTGCTGAGATTAAAAGGAGCATAGGTGGAGAAAGTTGAGGAGTTCAGATACTTAGGCTTAACTGTTCAGAGCAACGGAGACTGTGGAAGAGAGGTAATGAATAGAGTACAGGCAGGATGGAACAACTGGAGGTATTAGGAGTGATTTGTGATAGAAGAGTGTCAGCTAAGGTGAAGGGAAAGGTTTACAGGATAGTTGTGAGACCAGCCATGATGTATGGATTAGAGACACTAGGAATATGTAGAAGACAGGAGGCAGAGCTGGAGTTGGCAGAGTTAAAGATGCCGAGATTTTCTTTGGGGGTGACAAGGATGGACAGGATCAGGAACGAGGTAATCAGGGGGACAACACAGACAGGAAGGTTTAGAGAAAAAGGTAGAGAAGCCAGATTAAGATGGTTTGGACATGTTCAGAGGAGGGGCAGTGGTTATATTGGGAGAAGGATGCTAGATATGGAGCTACCAGGTAAGAGACAAAGAGGAAGGCCAAAGAGGAGATTTATGGATGCAGTGAGGGAGGACATGGAGGTGGTTGGTGTTAGAGTTGACGAGGCGGAGGACAGGGTGAGATGGAAATTGTTGACTCGCTGTAGCAACAACTGAAAAATGAGATATGCCGAAAGAAGAAGGGCTGTCATCCTCAATTGGCCATACTGTCTAAGTCAACCACTTTAGCGACTTTGCACTGCTGCAGGCTTGGTGTCTTAACAGTGATGGTAGAGAACTTTGATAACACAAGTGCTTAACTAATGGTGTCTTCCTTCAACAGGAGCCTTAAAAGTACCATTTTTTGAGAGTTATAAAGATTTTTAATATGTAACTTTTCTAGCAAGGTATGGTACTAGCAAGGTACATTCAGGTACGGTTTAAGTGGCATTTACTACAATTTAAAGTGCTATGATATAGACACTTGTAGACACACACATATTTATATAAGAGAGCAGACTGATGCAGCACTGGGGACAGATGAGCTCAATAATGGTAATCAGACCTCTTCCTAAATTAGTAGGAGCCGAGGCCACAGGCATGAAGCTGAGGAGTGACACAGCGGGCAGAGAACGTCAGGAGAGAATCAAGAGCACAGCTGACCAGAGCTGGGTAGAAGCTGTCGGAAACGGGCGCACAAACTCTTAGAAACAAGGGGCTTATAAAGTGACCTGTACCATTGTTGTGTGTCCAGAGACCCACTTGTAGTGTTACCAGTGTTGGGACTAACTACTGCCTGTCAGTCAAAACACTATGTACATTAAACAGCAAACAGCCATTCTTCAGAGGAGAATCAGTCATAACACTCCATACTCTTCTCCCCCCTTAGAGACCACTGAATGTCCCTTATATAGTGCAGCCTGACTAGGCCTAATTGGGATAAACCATTACATAGGGTAAACCCTTCACACCAATGGCTTAAAATACGAGTATCTAGCAGATAGCACTTAATACATTCATATTGACATCATTTTCATTATTCACACTGGTTAACACACTACACACATATTATTTACACTACCATTTACACCTATATACAATTATCCATACTTACAAACACCGCTGTATATAATGGGCTGTGCCCCCCCTCTGGCCCCGCGCTTGATAAACAACGCCCCTGCAGCGGCGCGCGCTTCTGCACAGGAACATTGCATCCGGTCAGCGAGGTGAGTGTGGCTGAGTGAATGTGGATGTGTGAGTGAGGGTATGTGAATTTATGAAAGGTCCAAGGCTGAAACAGTAGCTGGATGAAATGCAGGACGAGCAGTGGGTACCTCACTGAACGCCGGGTGGAAAAGTGTAGCTAAAACTGCCGAAGGTGAGTTGTGAATGTTTTAAGTATGTGACGCGGCGCACCGCGCTCCAGCGTGTGGGCACAGCTCTTTCCCGTTACCGTCACCAAGCAACATGCTCACAAATCCCAGTGAAATAAACGATTATAAAGCAATATTATAATAACGAGAATGATAAAGAGTCTCTGTCTCTCCTCCTCATAAGTGACATCAGCCACTTCCGGGGAGCCTGTGAGAAGGGGGTGTCGCTCACCTTCTCACACATCTTAAAACTTTGTTCCCCAGCCCTGTCTGTATTCTCACTAACAGATTTGCTCTCAGTAGTAGCAGACACACCGGGGCAGTTCTTAACAGAGTGGTCGATGAGGGCGCACTTGTAGCATCTGGGTCTCCCGACTGTATTAAGATGACATAGTCCCAATCAGGTAGAGAGACGGTGATGTTGTAGTTCAGATCAACGTTCCTATTGTGGGAAAACCTCTGCTGTTGTGGGAAACCGCTTGCTTGATGCAAGGAATGGTCAGTACAATCCTAACGGCATGATCGCGGATGAGGTGTCTGTAATGTCCATCCTCGTCCCGAGCCGCCTCGTCCATGTTTCGGCCGTTAACGGAAGCAAAACTGGGCAAAACAGGATTTTGGGGTGAAAAATAAAACAACAAAGGCGCGTAAAAGATGCACATATGGTTAAGAAGACAGTAGGGCTAAAATGCGTCAAAAAGATTTCGGGTTTTCGCAAGACAAAAAAAGTAAGAGCACATAATTTTGCGACATACTCCAGAAAGATCAAGGATAGATGGAACAATAACAATACAAAACAAAACAATAAAGTAAATAAAATGTCACTTAATTTCTGAATTTGACTGGTCCAAAGGAGGTATTTATTACTTTACTCTGTAGTTTCACCTCTAATCTGGCTCCATTAAGTCTACATTTGTAATAACCACAATTGACATTGGACTTTTTTGCCGTTTCCTATTTAGTAGTAATTTGCTCTGTCTGTGTATTTTAGGTTTTGGTTAGGTTTTACCCAGAGCTTGTAAAATCTATAGACTGACTACAGGATGACTGAAAACCCTCACAGACATGGAACTTTATTTATTCCAAAAAATAGTTACTTCGAGGGCAACTAGATGTAGTAAGTTAAATTGAAAAGCCTGGAAGTAACTATTTTGGACTGAATGACCTGGGTAGCTAAAAATCCACATTTGTCATTCTAATTAAATGATTTTAGCAATTGTGTCTTGTATGAAATGATAATAGCCAAATTGTTTTGCATGGATTTACTGTGGACCAAAGGAGGAGGTGACAGGTCCACTGCCCAATCAACAGGAATATCTTAGCAATGAGCTAGAACTAACTGCCCAGATTCAGTTGACAGTACATGTGATGTCATTGCCATGGCAGTCGATGTGCACATAGGACCAGATGGATGGAAGCCAGGTATTTGCATATGTGTGTGTGTCCCTCACAGCTGCTCAGATAATCGGTAAAGCTGAGAAGAGGCGGGAAAGATATGAGTAAATGTTTCTTTATAATTATTAGTAGCAGGGTCCTTTCAACACCTTCTGAGTGGGCCCTGATTCTCCAGTTTGACTCAGTATGTGCCCTTTTATTTCTTACCCCCTTATGTCTCAATTATGTTGTACATATGTGTATGTCTTTGGAATTTGAAATATTGTTTTACAATTTGCAACAGAGTTTCTTGATAAATGTTTAACCACAACAATTCAGGTTATCTGTGTGTAAACAGCACCACAAAAATTACCCCCCTTACCTTTTGCTACAAGGGTCACTCCTAAATGATATATGTATGTAGCTAACTGACTTTTAGCCTCCCAAATGCAGATTTTAAACAAAAACAACACAGTGTTTTTGTCACAGTAAGTGTATGCACATTTCCAAAATAACAGAATAACCTCCCCATTGCAGTAGTGCGCAAGGATAGCAGGCAAAGGCAGAGAATAAGAATGCAGTATAGCATTTCCATAAGACAGGAGCATCCAGGCCTTGTTCCAGTGATTTAGGGCTAAATTTAACTTTTGCAGTGAAAAAAAGGAAAAGAAAATATGACTTGACACATTATTCTATTCAGACTAATGCACTTAGGACAGAAAGAAGAACCTTAATCAACACCATGAAAAAGGTAAGGGCAATATCAAATGAGCAAACGATTATTTTTAATGATAACATTATTATCATAAAACTATTAATTTATAATTATAATTTTATATAGCATTTATGCAAAACTTTTTTTTCCTGGGGAATATTATCATTCCAAAAGTAAGCCCAAGGGTCAGGAAAGGCATGCAGCATAAAAACTGTGGCCAAAACTATGACGAGAGACAACAAAACAATTTCCACACCATATTCGGGCCCAAGGTTAACAACGACGTCAATGGTGCTGTTAACTTAAAGGGTACTGTTGGAAATTGGACTACTGTTGGTCGAAAAGAAAGAACAAGGTGAGGGCAATAAGACTAAATTGGGAATAGATGAAGGTCAGAAATATTGGTCTCAAGTTTGGAACTCTGAATGTAGATACAATGACAGGTAAATGTAGAGCCCTAGCTGGCATGATGGAGAGAAGAAGAGTAGATATTTTGTATGTGCAGGAGACCAGGTGGAAGGGCCACATAAATAGTGGAGGAGCTTTTAAGATATTTTACCTTGGTTTTAATGGGAAAAGAAATAGGGTAGGGGCAATCATGCTAGGACATGGCAAAGTGTCAGACAAGTTGATGTGTGTAAAGATAGAAATAGAAGGAGTAAAGTTGAATGTTGTCAGTGGAAATGCTCCATAGGTTGGTTGTGAGTTCGTAGAAAGAAGTTTTGGAATGAGCTGGATTTGATTGTAGAGAGCATACCTAAGGGGAGAGAGAGAGGTGAGAGGTCAGAGTGTAGCTAAACACTCTCACCTGCTCTAATTGTAATAAAAATGCACTACTGTACTGAGCATACTGCTGATTACCGTACAGTCGCCTGTGTCCTCTTCTTCTCTGGATTCTCAGCCATGCAGTGACAATGCATGATGTGATTAATTATTTTATGAATAAAATCTGGGATTGGGTATATATGGGTTCTATCTATGACAGCGTGTTTTGTCAGCAATGGAGGTAGAGGGAGAGACAAGGATGGCATTTTAACAGAGACATATTCAAGATAAACAGAGGGGACGACGAGGAAACATCTCCCATTTCTCTAACGTTGTCTAATTGACCTTTTTGTTTTGTTTCTACCTCACTATACTTGTCATGCACTAGCAAAAAAGGTGTGTTGGATGTGTGTAAGAATAACAGGATACAAAGAAAGTTTGAAGGGGAAAGAGGGTAGGGATACAAGTGAGTGAGAAGAGCAAATGAATCTCAATTAGTTCCATTCACACATAACTCCATGTTCTCTGCACATCACTGCCTAAAACAATTAACACGGCTGGAAACTTCTCTCTGCACTTGGCCCAATTTGGTGCCATTAAAGGTCATTGGAAATGAATTTAAACAGGCTGAAAGAAATCAGTCATGGATGTAATTGCAAAAGGGGTGTTCACTTGATAAGTATTGTAACACAAATTTCTATTGGCGGTGCTTCCTCCCGCAACATTTTCATACAAAGGAGAGAACATTTAACACAGCTTAGCCTGAATTATAATCAAGGTTTTCCCAGATACAATAATGGGTAAAAGCAGAGACCTACTGTCACAGACTGCTGAAGGTTACAGCTTGAACCGCTTTACATGTTCATCACTTGCTAACACCACAGTCTGTGATTCCAAAAAAACTAAGAGTTACTCATTTATTTATTTGTTTTTCTGCTCCTGTCAGAATAAGTAAAGCAGACGATATTTGTCGTAAACATCATGTCTGAGTAGACCAGTACAAAAATAGTCGGGCAAGTTCCCCTTGGAGAGGAGCGCAGGGGTGTGTAATAAGGTGCCAGGTGCCATTTTGGTGTACATAGTGTAGTGCTAAAAATAAGAGAGATCCTCTCATCAACCAAAAGTAAGATGGATGCAAAAGCCAACTTATTCATCCAAAAATGGTTAAGGGCTGCCACGGTTCTTATTGGAAGCCTCTACAGCTGGGCTACATGCAAGAGAAGACCAGGTTGGTCCTTGAGCTTAGGGAATCCACAAGTCAGTAAGGGACGCTAACACTACGGTGTGGACTGGTCGCAAGTGGAATGCCCAGATCAAGGTTGACCAATCTATCAGCCAGCTGCAACATCTGGACATCATGGGCAGAGTCCAGGTAAGTAAAGTAGGTCTAGGTTGGGAAGATGCACCACACTTTTGGTCCAAGGCCAACAATAAGGAAAGGAAGGAGATGGTGGTGGCGGAGGTAACGAGGAAGGAGAAAGACCAAAGCCAAGTTGCAGGGTCGGCATGTAAGCATGTAGCATGAAATGTAGTGTATCAGAAAGAGACCCGTCCAGGTCTCTTTCTGATTGTCTTAGTCTGAAATGTTAATCCATGTCAACCAACCATCGCTCCTTTTCAATGCATGGGTTCAGTTAGTGTGCACAGCCGTCTTCAACTCATGACTGACAGGCAGCAGACAGGCTCTGCTGCCTCACAGTACTCTCTTCGTGGCCAGGAGAAGCCATCCATTTGGACCACAGATAGTAACGAGTCACTTTACACCACAACAACAATAACGGCGTTACTTAATTGGAAAAGTAACGCGTTGTGCGCTTTGCATTGATGGAGGAGTGCCGACAAAGAAGCAAAACACCACCAGCTGAAGACCCCATCATTGTGGTTGTGGTAGGAGGCGTTAACAGAAACATCAGGCCAGAAAAAACACCAAGGCCCTTGTTGCCCAACCAGGAGTGGAGCCCGAGGGTCGACCTTGGCAGAAAGCTTCAGTTCCCTACAGAGATCATGACCCATGGTCACCGAAGGAGGTGCGACAAGCAGCAATGCCTAGCAGGAAATAAGACCTTCCTGTATAATCCTGTGTACCACTACTATAATGATGCATGCATGTATGCTGCTTAAAAAGGTTCTAGTATATGAAATATGACCAAGGACTAGTGCAGTTCTGGGAAAACATTTTTACTCACATTCCGCAGTTGGACATAAAATAGGACTGGGGCCAGGTTAGGAACAGATAGATTCATGGGAAATAAGAAACAACATTTAAAAAATATAAAAAAATCTGAATTAAGACATTAAGCCTTCTAAAGGCTTTAAGCCTTCTTTCTTTGCCCCTAAGTTTGAACGCAACTGCAGTAGTGTATGTAAGTCATCACAGAACTCTTCCAAAGAAGCCAAAATAAATATAAAATCAAAAAGCTGCCAATCATAATCACTGTTGTAAGTCCTACAAATACCGCTTACTTAAACCTGTTATGTCTTTTTGGAACTAGATGCCAAAACCCTCTGGGGAGAGTAACTCTGTGTCCATAAGTGGCCTTTAACTACATTGTTTATTGGCATGACACAAAGCTGCTGCGCATTCTCACCTACCCTGCAGTGATAGTGAGTATAATTATGACAAAAGCTGTTATAAAGTGTTAAATGAGCAGGTGGCATTAAATAGACATTATTAAGCAGACTACTATTGTATCCCACCAATAAGTCCATGAAAGTATAATAAGGTAAAGTAAAGTATGTCAGAAGAAGGTAAATTAATTCAGCAGGAGTATACCTAACCTGTTAAAATCAAAGAAGACCTTTATGATGCTCTTTAGTTTTGACCACAGGACGAAGTGTATTGGGGATGTGGAGGAAATTTTGTATGTACATGTTAGCACACTGGAGAATAACCACCTACCAGCTCTTACTTCAGATAATTTTAGTCAAAAGTAAACCAAAGAGTAACCTCTAAGATGCACACAGAGCAGCCAAACTGCCCTGAAGAGCTCTGTAAAATCAGTGTGATTGCATGCTGCATGCAACACAAAAATCAGTTGTAGCTCTGGTGAAGTCAAATTACAATACTTTATTATTGTATTATTATTATTATTATTAATGATTGGTTTGGATTGTCTCTTATATAATATGATATATTGAAAACCAAATTTTCAGTTACATATATATATATATATATATATATATATATATATACATATACATATACATATATATACAGTATATATATATAGACACTCTGTTATTCAAAGTTCTACTATAGTACACACACCCTGGTCAGCCAGTTCTGGGAATTTCAAATGGTGAAGCAATTTTCAGATTAGATCCAATTACACAGCAGCAGCTGGTTTGTTATGAAGATATATTCTTTCGTACAACAGATAATTCATTATCGCAGAGGTGAGGGCGGAAAAGTATAGTTAAAGTGTAGACACTCTAAAAAATTACTTACCTGAAGAAGAACTAATTTCCTTGAGTTGTTTTTCCAAGTTCTACTATAGTGCACACACCCTGGTCACACACCCTCTAATAAATAAATGAAACCTCAAGTAGGAGACCAGAAAGAATCTGTCCGTATCCATTTATTAGCAAAGAGTTGCAGTTTATAACATCAACTTTACGGTGAAACTCAAGAGCATTACTCGATGAGATCAAATTACATTAACACCAAAGATGAAAATGTTTTGGCATGGCTAGGGACACTGGAGAGCATATGATAGTAGTTTATCACTACGCCATTGCAGCACTCTCTAAGGATTAGGTGAACAGTCTGCTGCTGTGAATTGCAATTTATGAGTGTAAAAAGAGAGCAATAACAATGAAGTCAGCAATTGTCTAAAAAAAAGAAAGATAGGTTATCCTTTTTTTTAATAAAGTCGTATTTATCATATTGTTTTTATTTTGTTTTTTTTTTTTGATGATTTCCAAGTGGGGTGCGGTACAGTGCGTTTATGTGTCAAAAGGAATTGCATTATGGTTATGCAGTGGCAGGCCGTGCATTTCAACCACAGGCTGTCAGCGACGCCATCGTTTTGTGATGTCAAATTCGTATGCCTCATAAAAACATCAGTATGACACCAGGAATTGAGAAGACACTCATACACATTATACCACCATGAATATAGGCTAATCAAGCAACACTAACTTTCCACAGCATTTAAAATCAATTATTGTTAGTATACTTGCCACTTAACTGTACCGGTGGCCACGTGGTTGACAATTTATTTTGTCCCTACAAGTGTCTGGCATAGAGGCATTTAAAATAAGCCTACAGGTAGTCAATGTGCAAAAGCTTTTGATAGGAGGTTTGACAAAGATATTTATTAAATTATATTTAATTATCAATGAATGCACAACACATGTTTTGTTTTTTATTTAACTTTGTAACAAATGACTTAATAAAACATAAACAAGGCAAAAATGTTTGACTTGGAGGATGGTGGATCCTTCTGTATTTTTGTTGTGCTTTAGTTTATTGTGTGTGGACTATGTGTTACTATTTCTTAAAGGCACGGTTTACATAAATGGAGCATCACCTGATCGCTCATCAAACGGATAACATATTTAAACACTGCCTCTTTAGGAAGTCAGTGCCGGAGCATTGTTTCATTATGCTCCAGGTTCAGTTTCACATGCTTTTCTGGTAACGAAACCTTTGCAAGTAGTTATCTCACCAATGTATAATTTGTTCGTTTTACTCTTGCGAGTTTTTTGGGTGGGTTTTTTGTTTTTTGCTACCCTCCCTATTGGAGTGTAGCAATGACGACCACGGAGGAGCACTTTCATGGAGGAGCACGGACATTCATGAAGGTGTTAATTTTTGAGAATAGTGGAACTGTTTTCCGAGTTTCGGAATAAATTGAGTTTTCAATCATCACTGCTTTCTCTGTGATCGCGTTTGGATCTGGACTTTGTTTCTACGAGACCCTGCCCTCATAAAAAAGTTATTAAATATACAATTAAAATGTTTGCACTCACCAACGTGGCTCCTTACGTGCCTTGTTATTTAAAAATTACAATACATCCTTCTCTCTTTCTTCAAAAAAAAAACTTTATGTGAACAATATACTCTTCTTCTACTCTTTATCTTTGTGTTTCAGATCCATCAGCAGGTCTTTTTCCGTGAACGTGAGGTCTAATGCTGGAAACCGCGCCTTATCCGGTAGTATTTCTGGCATACATTTTTAGAAGCTGGGATACAAAGAATGAGTGTTCTAGTGGACACACGGGTGTCAAGGAGGTCATTGTAATTTTCTCCTTCAAATCCGCAATACCTTACATGCCTTACAGTAAGTTCTGTTTTTAGTCCGGGGAAATCTAAGAAGATGACAATGTCTGACTCCCAGGAGAGTTTATCTAACCACAGGACGTGTTGCCTCCTACGTAAGGCCAGCTAGATGGCCCTAACGTCACAATTGCGCGAGGTAATTGGTCTGAGTGCTGTTTACTGAACAGCTATGTGCATTTACTTTCAGGGCAGGGCCTTCACTTTTGAGTCTGAAGAAGATTTCATGGAACTTGACAGCAGAACCTGACAACACTAGCTGTCAGGTTCCACAGCTAGTCAGGTTTTACAGCTAGTTTTTACTAGCTGTAAAAGCTAGTAAGTTTTACAGCTAGTTTTTACTAGCTGTAAAAGCGTTATATATATATATATATATAAATAATGATAATAGTAGTACACTTTATTTGAAAATATTTATGAACAAATATATTTTTCTGAGAATGTTTACCCCAGCAGAGATTAGAAACGATTAGAAACTAATAGGCGATTAGTAACGATTGGAAAAAGCCAGTGAAGACGCCTTGTCTTGAAATAAATATATGACAAAAAACTAACATTAATTGCGCCAGCTTGGAAAAACAATGGCAGTGCTTGTTGTGTTTCATTATCGTACATAAATCAAAGCAGTCTATTTTCTACACTACTGTGTAAAACGCTTCCGCTGACTTGCATAAAATCATTATTTAAGCAGAAAAAAATAATTTTAATTGAGACCTTCAGTTTGGATCACAACAGGGAGGATTTAAAACCAGCTTGCTAGGGTTGACACTCATGAAAGTGGCATTAAACGGCTGTAATTGTGAGCAATACTGTCACACATTTGTCCTGAGCTCCTACATTGGCTGTATTATATTTAGCTGTCACATCAATCAAAGGCCAGAATTAATGGAGCAATTAAGATACTCATTGCCTGGCAGATATCGCAACTAATGGATCAGTGACAAGTCTGATATGAACATAAAGAAGGGGATTTAATTTGCTGTTTGATATTATGTCATGGGCAGTGGTACAACACTGGTTCCACAGGCCCATTTAGTCTGGTTGAATGTGAAAAAAATATTTTTATGTGGGGTCAAAGCTTCATGTAAGAATAACTTAATCTACAGTCGCCTAACAAGACTCTTGAACCATGACCTGGTGACTGAGAATTTCCATTTGAAACAGATCCCCAAGCTACAGCTCTTAGACCTTTGACTGATAAGTCTTTAAATCCTTTTGCAAAAAGGGATGATTTGTACATTTTTCAGTTTATCTTATCACCATTGGTTTGCAAATATTTCTTCACAAAAATCATGACGTCTCAATGCTGGACTATGTTTAAAGAAATACAATTACTTGAAAAGGTGACATGATTTTGTGATGTTTTGTGAGGCAAATATCCAGATAGCAGCCACCGAAGCTGTTTTTACTATCAAGGATCAAAACAAATTTATCTCTTTATCTCAACTTCTCAACTTTATCTAATAAATAAACTCCCTAGAGCAAATATTTGTATGATTTTGTAAGTCTTGCCTTGAGCGTGTCCCAGTTTTTGAGTAGTGAAGCTGAGCGTATTTATTTTATTAGTAGAGGTAAAATCTCAACTAGAGCAGTTTGTGTTGCAGTGTAAAGATTAAAAGGATGGACAGGATCAGGAACGAGGTAATCACAGGGGCAACACAGACAGGAAGGTTTGGAGAAAAAGCTAGAGAAGCCAGATTAAGATGGTTTGGACATGTTCAGGGGGGGGGCGTTGGTTATGTAGGGAGAAGAATGCTAGACATGGACTACCAGGTAAGATACGAAGAGGAAGGCCAAAGAGGAGATTTATAGATGCGGTGAGGGAGAACATGGAGATAGTTAAAATAGAAATTGTTGACTGTGGCAACTCCTGAAAAACGGGATAAGACGAAAGGAGAAAAAGAAAGAAGAAGTTGTTATTTTGTGGTGGACTGGTGATTAAGGAAGCAGACTTGGGTCCTCAAGTATTACAAACTAGGCTGACCACCAACAAGGTGGCTCACAGTATGGTGCTGTAGGATTTAGGTTGCAGTCTTGGAGAGCTGTGACTTAGTAATGCATAAAAGAACAAAGATGAATCTAATAAATTAACAAATGTAGATGATTCCCATTTTAAAGTAAGTCATGGAATTTGTTATGGTTGTTACAGCAAACTGTGAAGTGTAAAGACAATCTGCACCTCACACAGTTGTGCATCAAAATCTACAGCCACAACTTTAGATACAGCGCTTACCTCAAACAGAGGGAAACATGGGAGATGAATGTCCACAATAAATAATATCTAGGCTATGGCTTTGGGATAGCGCAGTACATACAGTTCAATAAATGTTCCACTTGTTTCTGTGTAACAATTTGGCGTTGTATATTATTATAGAAATTAAAATTTCTATATTTAGTTTTTGGAAAAAAAATAAATATATGTACAATTGCCATTTATCATCAATGAATATTTTATATTTATACACATTATATTATTATTTTATATTATTATTATTATGGGTCATAGTGATGAATCCCCCCCCCCACCCCCCAGATTATTCTGTCAACATTTTTTATAAATAGCCCTTTTATACAAAAGGGGAATTTATAATGCCCTTCATGGATGGAGCATTTGGGTAGTAAAATGTATGGTGCGACCCACAGAAACCGGTATTTGGAAAATAGTTGATGTTTGTTTTGATGATGATGATTTCAAATTATCAAGGTAAAACAAGGTAATCCTGCTGTAATCCTGCTTTGGAGTCAGCAGTGGAATGTCTTAAAACAGTGAGTTGATGGAACAGCACTTTATCCAGTGATTGACTTTGTTTCCACTACTTGGCTTTTGTGGACAATTGCTGCTAAGAACACTGCTGGATGCCACTGCCAGGTTTATGCTAAGAGTGAATTGAGAATCATTAAGATTACATTTTAAAACAAATGAAGCTATTTAAAAAAATACATAATTTGTATTAAATATAATTATATATTACAACAAATCATATACACTTGGACAATAAAAAAAATAAAATAAAATAACAAGATTAAAATTATAAGTAAATTAGATGCTTGTAATGACAGTATAAAAAATGAATTATATGCATCTTGTTGAGTCCAAGTGCTGCATTTACAGTTTTTTAAAATGTAATTTAACAACAAACTTCCTAAAAATACTTAAAATTTTTTATTGTAGCATCCCAACTTTATTTTAGTAATACATTTAAACAACACTGATATCTTTCATTTCATTTCTCAGTGGTGGTTTAATACTCATTTTAATTGGCAAAATACAAAAAGAAAGAGGCCGTTGATAACAGATACAACACCCTCCTCCTCTGGATTGTGTTATAACCTTTTCTCTCTGAAGCAACTGCGTGTTTATTGAAAGTATTGAGAGGTTCTGCAGGAGCATGTCCAAATAAACCCAGCTGTGGTAATTAAGGATGCAATGCAAACATGCTGGGAGGGTAAATTAATTCCTCTGCGGGTGCATGCACCGGGCTCTGCACATAATAAAACATCTCATCAAAGAAAGATTGTAGGCCTGACATTAAACTTAACCCGGCAAATGTCAACAAGAAGAAAGCTTAATTTTCACCAACCGTTGGGAGTTAACGCTGAGCTCTGACAGACTGCATTTCTATAACATATCAATGCTTTTGATGCTGCACTTACTCATCATATCATTATTACTTAGGTTATCACTGAGTTGTATAAATGACACTTCTACAGTACACATTTGCTGTTGTGTACCCTTAAACTTTGGAGTGTTTTATCTGTCATCAGCGGAGTGTTCTCATTTTTATGGACATTTTTATGGCTGAAAGGAGAAGAAGACTTGGAGTGACTAAGGAGAACCTCAAGAACTCAGCTGAAGAAGTGAAGAGAGGAAGAGCATGAATAAGAAAAAAATCTTGGTCTCCTTTTGGCTTATCCATTTCCTCAGTGGTTGCCACACGAGTCAACAATTTACATCTCATCCTCTCCTCTGTATCCTCCACTGTAACTCCAATAACCTCCATGTCCTCCCTCACCGCATCCATAAATCACTTCTTCGTCTCTTACCTGGTAACTCCATCTCGAGCATTCTTCTCCCAATATAATCATTGTCCCTCCTCTGAACATTTTCAGACCATCTTAATCTAGCTTCTCTAGCTTTTTCTCCAAACCTTCCTGTCTGTGTTGTCCCCCTGATTACTTTGTTTCTGATCCTGTCCATCCTTGTAACACACCCAAATAGAACCTCTGCATCTTTAACTCTTGCTACCTCCAGCATCTTGCCACTTCCCGCTCTGCCTCCTGTCTTCTACCTATTCCTAGCACAGTGGTTCTTAACCTGGGTTCAGTCGAACCCTAGGGGTTCGGTGAGTCAGTCTCAGGGATTCGGTGGAGCCTCTGCTGACTTACACTACTAACATAGGGTTCAGTGAATGTGCATATGAAACTGCTGGGGTTCAGTAGCTCCAACAAGGTTAAGAACCACTTTCCTAGTGTCTCTAATCCATACATCATGGCTGGTCTCACAACTGTCCTGTAAACCTTTCCCTTCACCTTAGCTGACACTCTTCTATCACAAATCACTCCAGATACCTTTCTCCAGTTGTTCCATCCTGTCTGCACTCTATTATTCACTTCTCTTCCATAGTCTCCACTGCTATGAACAGTTGAGCCTAAGTATCTGAACTCCTCCATCTTCTCCACCTCTGCTCCTTGCAACCTCACCATTCCACTGTTCCATTTTTCATTCACACACATGTGCTCTGCCTTGCTACGACTGACCTTCATTCCTCTTCTCTCCAGTGCAAACCTTCGCCTCTCTAGGTTCTCTTCCAGCTGCTGCCTGCTTTCACTGCAGATCACAATATCATCTGCAAACATCATTGTCCATGGAGACTCCTTTCTGACCTCATGTGTTAATCTGTCTATCATCAGAGCAAAGAAAGAGGGGCTCAGGGCTGATCCTTGATGAATTCCCACCCCCACCTTAAAGTCCTCTGTCCTTCCAACAGCACACCTTACTACTATTGTACTGTTCTCATACATACCCTGCACCAGTACTCCTCTGCCACTCCTGACTTCCTCATACAAAACCACAATTCCTCCCTTGGTACCCGGTCATAGGGCTTTTCTAAATATACATATCCTTGTGACCTTCTCTGTACTTCTCCATCAACATCCTCAAGGCAATTATTGCATCTGTGGTACTCTTTCTTGGCATAAAAGATAAAATTTTGCTGTTGTTCACAAATCTCTACCTCTTTCCCAAATCTTCATGTTATGGCTTTTCAACTTTATCCGTCAGTAATTGCCACAACTCTGCACATGGCCCTTCTTGTAAATTGGCACAAGAACACTTTTCCTCCTCTTATCAGGCATTTTGTCTGTCTCTAAAATACTATTGAACAACCGAGTCAGAAAATGTACTGCTTCCTCCCTTAGGCATTTCCATACCTTCACTAGTATGTCATCGAGACCAACGGCCTTCCCACTGTTCATCCTCTTCAGAGCTTTTCTAATGATTCTAATCTTCTCCCTATAATTTTCCTCATTTAACAACTCCTCAAAGTACTCATTTCTTGTGTCATTACATAAAAATATTAAAACACTCAAAGTGAACTGAATCAATAACTTTGTCAATAACAACGGTGCCCAGCATTGTCTCCAATTGTTTGTTTTTTCTTTTTTTGCATCATGTTAACTAGCAGTTCACAATTAATTTGATGGTTTAATTACTGTTTCTCATTGTTTAAAGTCTGCGTACCAATTGTTTAGATATCACTCAATGAATAAAAAAAAGTATCCTTATTAATATTCAATAATGCTTAATGACTTAAGAATAATGACAAGAATGGCTTCATGGCTGTAAACAGGTTTAATGGCATCAGTGTAGGGGGAGAGCATTATGGGCAGGAAAGAAGAATTTAAGCTCTTTGCCCTGTCAAGGTGGAGTGTAGTCAAATTCACTGTCAGGGCATCTGGGCTCAGATTGGATGAGGGCAGTAGCCTCACCATCTGCCTTGTGACAGCTTAAGTCACACCATGGGTGTTTGACTGTGTGTGAGAACTATTCCCATGGAGCTGTTATTGTGCTCAGACGATGTAATATATTTCTTGTTGTTTTCTATTGTGCTCATGTATTTTTCAGCACATTTGAACATGTGTTTTGCAAATGCACCACATGTCTTTTAAGTAAGGATATCCGATATCTCCATTTGCCAATATTCAATATTGCAGATATTTCCCAAACATTTCTGATACCAATATTAACCAATACCGATACTAATTTGTACAAGTGACTACCCCAGAATTATTGTATTGCCTGACAAAAGGCATTCTTATAACAACTGTGCACAACATAAAAGCTCTGCTTTAACATGAGTTAGAGAAAATGCCACATTTATTTTGTGCAGCATTTCATGTAAACACCAACTTTCCAGAAACAATGATCGACATTAGCAACTGGGCTTATTCACCCCTCACAATAATAAATAGAAAATAAATAGACACATAGATAGAAACAGCTGCAGTATAGGAGTAAACAGCCCTCTATAAAGTGCGAACAAGCTTTTCAGCATTGTCACAATGTAAACAAATCTTTTGTTGATGATATGCAAAATGGCACCGAAAGGAGTTTCACTGGCAAATGTCCAAGAAATATTTATTACTAATTACAAATATGATTAGTCATGACAAAGGACAGCTTAAGAAACTCCACACATTAAATAAAACCACTGTCTTGAATAGGAGACAACGGCTGTTTATCCAGGACAATGAAGTCCACAATTTTTGTCTCTCTTTTGCTTTTGGCTTTTCTTTATCGATTTTAACGTTGACTCTTTGAGAGACAGCTGTTTTCTTTACTCCGTTGTATAAAAATGCCTTGTGATAAATCTAAATCTTGCCCCCCATCCTCATATGACCAGCTTTTTGAAATCATTACAAATTTACCTTTCCCTATACCCAAAAAAACTCCAGGCCACTGACATTTATTGTAGCATCGAGCATTGTTGTGCCTCTAAGTGTGGTTTTGATGACATCATTTATCACGTGCCGGTCACAGTGTGGGATCTCTACTCAGTATTGTTTAGCACTTTTACACAATGTATTATCAACATTGAATTTTATTGCTATTTAAACCTTTCACTTTCTATTTTGTGAGTGTATTAAATATCATATAATTTATAGTTGATTGTTAAACTGTCTCAGAGCAGTTCAGAGCACCTCAGTGTATCCAGCTGTATAGAAAGTGACACTGTCACTGACCTTCACAGGTCTCATAGGTTAATTTTACTGCTGCTGAGGGTCTCTGTGTAAATTATGGCCATCCAATTCCTATCAAAACTTAGTGAGAAGATCTAGTTGTTATTAGTTCACCATAACATGAACTGAGCAGGAAAGGAATATATTTGATTAAGACATCAGATACATAAAAAGGCCTTTAAAATTTAAAGTTCACAGACTGATTAGTACAACAAATAGGATGACCAAGCGCTCAGCATCTGTTGAGCTATCATAGAAGCATACTCAAGTAACTCAGGTTATACTATTACTTGTATCATTATATGTATATCCTATTTTTTGGGAACATTAGACACAATGTCAGTAAAAGGAGCTCAATTATAAGAGGTGTTAAGTTACACACAAAACTAAGCAAACAAAAACTTAAAAAATACAATCTTTTTTTTAAGTTTTTCCATAAACCCATCAATCCCCATTGGGATTCCGGCATCACGCAGAGGAAAGGAAAAGAGAGCAAAATCCTTGTCATTGTGACATTGTGATTCACACCACAACACACCACGGAATGTCACCTCTGCATTCAACCTATCACCAAAGTGAACAGTGGGAAACCTTTGGAGCTGTGAGTGGGGACAGGGCCATGCTCAGTGGACCTCAGTCGTAATCTGGAAGTTGGTAGATTTGAACTTGGAACCCTGCGGACCCCAGTTCGGTTCCTTAACCACTAGGCCACCACCACCAAGAATGCTCAGTTCCGTCCTTACTGTATACATGTTGGCCTGGTTACGGTTACAGAGCTGTTCAGTGATGATTACAGCCATAAGTTTGAAATCCACTACGTGAGCGTAAAACACAATAGATTAATACCATAATTATATGTTTATAAGTGTCCCTTATGGTCCTGAAAAAAAAAAACAAACACTACAGTAAAATTCACAATGACACAATAAAGTACTGACCACTTCTCGTGGTAGGAGAAGGTCCTCCTGTCGAGTCACCAGCAGGTTCACCATCCCACCCATGGGTGTGGCTCGGAGCAGGGCTACCACTTCCTCCTGGGTCTTTCCACCAAGGTCCACTCCGCTAACCTGTATAAGCAAAAGGACAAACACACAACAGAGCCAGAGTAAACTTCATATAACCTCACATGCTGATTACTGTCTTAGCGAGCTAAGCAGAACATGGCTGATTACCTCCCAAAGAGTTCCCAAGATGATTTTTATGTCAGTCTAATTGAGGTTCAATCAGTAAAAGTTCTTATAGCAAAGAGACTTGCAGCGTCTTTCACAGATTTCAGGTGTGGCCCAGAGTTAGTTTATTTTGGATCAATGCCATATCATAAAGACATTGTTATCTTGTTAAGTGTAATTAAAGAAAATAATAATAATTTAACGAGAGGAAGCAGCCAGAGATGAAAAAAAAAAAAAAACGATTCCTCACCTCCAGGAGCCGATCTCCAGCTTTCAATCTGCTGTCTTGGATTGCAGCCCCACGAGGAAGGATGTTTTTGACATATATGGGGGCTGTGCCACCAATGGGGACATCTCTGGAGGTGATGCTAAAACCTAGGCCCTCTGGTCCTAAAAAAAGAAAGAAAAGAAAAGTAAAACCATGCAGATCAACTTACTGAATAAATTTAATTTTAAATAATTTGTAAATAAATGAATAGAGAAGTAGCAGTATTATCAAATTGTATACAGTATATTTATTAATCTATTCATTCATACTCAAGATATACACTCTTGGGAAAAAAAAACAAAACAAAAATTAGACCACCGTGCTCTTTTTTTTATTTTATTTTCTAGTTAATTTTTAATAGTGAAGTTGAAGGTAAGGCTGGTCTTACTGCTAATACTTTTTTTTTCATGACTGTATGTACTTTCTCATCATTACAATCTTATTTGTGATCAAAACATTAACTGAAATGAATGAGATTCTATTTGGGTTTGTAGGCAGTAAGCTACTGTATATGAATGTGAACAACACTATGGACCAAAAATTAAGTTGTCAAAAAAAAAAAATATATATATATATATAT
>JAFBJS010007016.1:1229-16178 GCA_016785265.1 Paraplagusia blochii
TCATTGCATGGTTTTGTGTTCATTGTTTCCCCCAGGTGATAAACCTTTAGTGGAACAAGGCATTAAGATGAACAAGGAATTGAAGAAAACAGCAGAGTTGTCTAATATATATTTTTTTCCATGACTGTATATATTTAGAATGCATACACTCTTAATCTTAAACTGTTGTTAACAGTAAAAGTGCAATGATAAAAAGCCACTTCCACAGGAGTAGTACTTAAGCAAGCTCATGCATTTCATAGGTTAAAAGTCCACTACTTCTCAACCTTCTGTTTGCCTCTTTAGAACTTGTTTTGACTGTTTCTCTGGAGGACATTTTGATCCTGCTTTCATTACTTTGTACTTCCCAGCCTTTGTAAAGAGCTATCAACGGAAGCTTGTCTGAGTGATCAGTCCATTGTAGAGTGAGAGAATGGAGAATGGGGCATGATGGAGGAGCAGGCTGGATCTGAAGAAACTCTTTGACCCGTGTTGGAAATAGTGTTTTCATCAGTATCAGTTCTTTACTGAAATCAGCTCTTAATTGATTCCCCTCCTCTGGGTTATGTACTCATAAATACAAGGTAGTGTCATAATGTACCTTTCATACGCGTATAACACATAGCACAGCAGCATGATAAGGTTTGCATCATCCTCTCTCAACCGTTTTCCTAGAATTATTGATTAAGATGAATAATAAGAGGTTTCTTAACAATTACAACGGTGAAGATACATGTCTTATAGAATACTGTGTTGCATCTCAAAACCAATGGCCTTAAAGTGTAAAGTTTGCTGTTGATACTGCAGCTTTTTCCCATGGCAAGTAAAGTAAATGACAGTGTTTGATTCTCATGAATAAATATTTTCTTCATTCATCTTTTTTTTTTCATTCATCTTCTTCTGCTTGTCCGTTGCCGTGTTGCAGGGGTGGCGCCAGGGGCAGTTGACACCACCCAAATCACATTGCACCATATTATGAGCCTTCCTATGGGTGGTGAGCCCACAAGAAGTGATGTGGGTTGGGAAGGTGCTATGCTCAGAGCACCTCAGTGGCAACCTAGCAGCTGGTGGATTCGAACCGGGGACCTTGCAGACCCAAGTCCGCTTCCTTAACCACTAGGCCACCACTGCCACCTTAAATATTATAAATATAATATTATAAAAATATTTTCTTATTTAAGTATTTACAAAACCGAAAGTAATTGCGTGTTTGATAATATACTAGGTTAGATTACGACACATCTTTAAAACAGTTCAATTTTGTGATTATCATAATCAATTGCCAATGGTGGTAGAGTGGTGTGATTTACTATAATTACTGGCCATCAATCAGAGTGTGATTTTTTTTTTTTTCCAAATGTAAATAATAACTGATTGAGATTAGTGGCAGTATTGTTGACGTACTATCAATCCTAAAAAAAGTCTAAATACCATCTAGTTTCACAACATTTCCTGATTAATGTATTTCTTTAGTAAATCAAATAAAGGGATTTGACTGGATTATTTTTGAATGAAGTAAATTAGTGTAATCTAATTTTACATTGTGTCCCATTGCGCCCCAGAACCAAACGCGCTATGGCCCAGTATGGACCCCTGACCAGGGGTTGGGGATCCTTGATTTATCAGGTTCATAATGCATTTAGCAGTATCTCACCTTTTTTTTCCTTTACTCTAAACCTTGGAAAATTACACACAGACATCCACATAGGCAACTTGGATGCAACCAGCTGCATTTTTTTTCTTTAATCTTTATCCCTATTCCACAGCTTATGAATTTTAATAGGCCTCCATCAGAACACCTCAGCAATGTTTTTCTATCTCCCAAAGTAATGGACTTGAACCACCAGAGAGTTCCTCACACAGCTTTGTATTCGTGGAGCTCGTTGAGTTAGAGTGAAATGGCGAGCGGATGGATGGACGATAAGGATGGATGAGATTTGGATGAATAACAGAGACGGAGAACAGAAAGCTGTGGTGGTGTTACTGTGTGTGGATTCTGATCTCCTCTGTCCTGGAATTGAACAGAGGGGGAAAAAAAAAAAAAAAAAAGTTTGAGAAACGATCTGACTTTTGGATTTTCGATTTTAATGCACAATGTAATCATAAATACAGTTTCTTGTGAAAGCCTTCTCCGTTTCTGTTTGCAAGTGCAGTTGAGGCAAGTGATGATACACAACAAAATCATAAACGTGGATTTTTTTCACATGAGCACACAGACACACTCGAGTGCGTTGTACTTTTCGAGTGAGGCTTTGTTTCCATTAGAACAAAAACTTTAACACAAAATCAAAAAAAAAATAAATAAATCTTTTGTCTCTCAGTCACATGCTAAAAAATATTCTCTCACACACACAGATACACACACATTATTATGCCAACAAACACACAACAGGAATCCCGTGCATCTCTGCAGTTGGAAATTGTCCCCATTGCGGCATATTCGCCTTGATGTGCAGTCATTTGTCAAAATCAATGAAGCTCAGAAATTGGTGTTATTTTTTCGGTGGTTTGTTCGCTCTCTCCCTCTCTGTCTCTCCTGGTCTGTTTTCTCTCATGCTTGAATACGAATAAGTGATTACCTGGGAAAAGAAATGTGTTAGTGCACTGGTGAAAAGCAGTTGCCTTGTGTCTGTAGCCAGCGTAAAAAAAGATCCGTGCATTACGACAGCGCTGGTGCATGTTGTCACTGACAGCACGCATGCACAAACATACACACAGGGCTCAGCATGGGCCATTACAAGTGTTTGCAGAGAACCTAATGCTGACGCCTCATGTGTGGAAATTGATAGACTGAAAACAAGGTTCCATCACAGCCCTGCAAAAGCTCTATGGCGCCGAGCCAGAGTAGATGCGACCCGCTAACGCGCAGCCATAGGACAAGTCTACTTGCGGGGCCGTGCAGTTTCTTTCCCACTGTTAAACCCATTTCCATGTTGACACTGCAACAGCAGTGCGCAGCAGAGACAGAGAGATATTGATATCAAGCACTGCTGAATATCCGGCCGCTGGGCAGCCACGGTCCTGGCAGATTGATGGTTTAATTGTAGACTATTGTGGGAGAAGGAGAGAAGGCTTTTTCATTATTATTTTGCATGTGTTTGTTCATCATGTGTGTTTGAGAAGGGAGATGGGGCGTGCGGGGCGATTCGGAGGTAACGGCCGTTATCGCCGGCCTACAGAAGGACACTTAGTCCTGTGCCAATCCTGAACAATGGTCCCTGCGGCGCGCTCAAAAATGTCACGAGCTGGCACCAATGGGTGTGAGACGTGGGTATTTATTCTGCGCTGCATGGACTGTATGGGACTGACTTGTTTTTCTGGTCAGTTTATTACCATGGTATTATTTTCAGATTTTTGTACTGTGAACCCTTTGCTTTAATGTGCTTAACACACATACAGTGCATTCTAATTCATTTTCTTGGCCATTGCCGGGTCACAGGAGCAGCTGGCCCCAACCAAATCACATTGCACCATACAGTATTGTGAGCCTTCCTGGTGGGAGGAGAGACCACAAGAAGTTATGTAGCACTTCAGTGGGAACATGGGAGCTGAAGGATCCGAACCTGAAGCCTCGTGGACCCAAGTCTGTTTCCAAAACCACTAGACCACCACTGCCTAAAAAGTAGTAGTGAATTTTTTTAGACTAGGTTTTACTCCTATATTTCTGGAACTAAACAATAAAATGTCTCATCTCATCTCATCTTCTTTTGCTTGTCCGTTACCGGGTCGCTGGCACCACCCAAATCACATTGCACCATATTGTGAGCCTTCCTGTGGGTGGAGGGCCCACAAGAAGCTATGTGGGTTGGGACGGTGCTATGCTCAGAGCACCTCAGTGGCAACCTGGCAAGCTGGTGGATTCAAACCGGGGACCCAAGTCCGCTTCCTTAACCACTAGGCCACCACTGCCATAATAAAATGTTTTACTTTATTATAACTAAGTAATACTATGCATTGTTTAAAAAATAAATAATGAAAGCATATTTTATTCCTAATGCACTTTCCAGCAGTTGGGATCTCCACTTGCTACAATGGAGTAAAACAACGTAAAGTCATGAAAACATATTCAGTATAAACATACTGACTGAACGAAAATCATAGAAAGCAGTCACAAGTTTTCCAGCGCAAAAGACCCGGCTCTCATGAAGGTGGAGAGCAGGGTAATTGTACTGATGGTCGGAGTGGTGGACTATAGAGTGATTAGTTCTTGCTCGTAGGTTGGTCAGTAGATGCATTTGTTGGTTAGCAGAAGAACTCTGGAGTTGACCCTGGTTGAAATAGAAAGCCAGTGCAGTGATTGCAGGGTGGCGGGAATATGAACGTCCTCATCAGGCATCTATATTGCGGCTTCTTGATCTTCTATTGAAGTATCTGATGAATGACAGTGATTAAATATTGAAAGTTTTTTTTTTTTTTATAGTTTGTTTAGTTCTGATTAAAAACAATTCTTAAGAATCACAAAGCTCGTCAAACCTTGATTTGTCAAGTCAACATTTCTATCATTGCTGCTCAGATACAGCAAGGGTTCTTTGTTGTCATCAGTTGTCTTACTTTTATCTCTATCCTCATCACAGGGTAGTCTGCTCCTCTTTTATTAACCAGCTTTTCAGTTTTGAATAATTTCTTCAAAAATGGCACAAATCAGACATCTCAAATGCTGTTGTTCTTTCTCAACTTAGTAAATTGAAAAACCAGAATTTCAATCAAATGTGTTTTTTGTGTTTGCCCATGAACACAAGCAAATTAGCATGGTTACCACAGTGACCTCGACTGCTAAAAGGCAAGGTAGTTGTTTGGCGGTGGTTATTGCACATTCCAGCTGCTTTCATGTCTAAATACCTCACATCCAAAAATAATTAGGATTTTTTGTAATATCCTCCACATAAAAGTAGCCAAGTTATTTATTATTATTATTATTATTTATTAAATATTTTGCACCAGAATAATTGCACTCAGTGACATTTTTCATTTCATGAACCATTTCCCAAGACTACACCAAGGGTGAGATTAGGCAAAAACACAAATAGTGAAATTCTTTTCTTCCCAATTACAACCTGTCATAATGACTATTAAAACCAGCATCATTGTGATTTAGCTCAGTGTGTGAGATTTAGAGAATCAATTAACAAGTGGAGATGCAGTTGCGAACAGAGCAAATATAACCCAAAAACCTGGTCTGGCTCTGGATTTTTTATAATTTTTTTTTTTTTTTTTTTGTTGAAAAACAACTACAATAAGGTAAGGAAAACAGCAAAAAAAAAAAGAAAAAACATAACATAACTTGGTATTGGGTGAAGACTACATTCACGAGTGTGCCTTGCCCTGATATGTACAGATTGAGATTGAATCCCATTGAACTACATTGCATCAATATGTGTGTCACAGTCACCTTAGTGAAGGATATGCACTTAGCTATTCTGCAGAAATCCCACAGGGCCCCCTCCTTGGTCTCTTTTCTTTGGTATATACTTTATCTCAAGGTGCAAGTATCTGAGATTTCAGTGTGTGACACAGTTTAGTAAAAAGTATGTCAAAACAGGTTCTCCCCACTTTTTTTTTTTTTTTCACGTACAACTTCTGAATATACCTCAGACATCTCTTCTCTACGCTGTCCGCTGTCTCTTCCACAGAGTGTTAAAAATATGACAGAACTCAGTAAGACGTGCGTTAGAATTCCATTTTTTTTTTTTTTTGGAATATGAGGTGTAACGTTAAATACTGAATAAAATAATGAGTAAATATAAATAATGACAATATTGATCATGGTGTGCTTTGATTGTAAGTGCTCTAGAAGCAAAAAAACAATAATAAAAAAAAAAATCATCTAGAACAGGAACAGGTCCTTATCATAGATAAATATATAACAGTTTCATCTATTAGATCAGTGGTTAATCCATGCAACCTTTTCTGCAGACAACTAATACCATGTCATTGTTGAAAATAGTTTTATTATATTTTATTTATGTATATTTTTATCAAAACAACTTCTAGATTTGATTCTTTTAAAAAGGACCTGTGATTAGTATCCATTGATCTGCTTCCAAGAGTCTGATAACCTTGTTGTGAAACATTACCAAATTATCTTAAAATAAAAAAAAAAAAGAAGACATAGTTTTCTCTTTGGGGTTATATTGTAAAAATATTTGTTTGCAATACCATCCCGACCCACATTACTTCCAGTGAGCTCACCACATTCAGGGAGGCTGTGCAGTGTGATTTGGGTGGCCCTCTGACCTGTTAACGGATAAACAGATGGATATGAATAAATTAATTAATTAATGAATTTCTCTGACTGTAGCAGGTCTCGTAAACACTCTCACGAGCAATATCCTACATTCTGATACAAACATATTCTTTTTGAACACAGACATAGACACAAGGTTATGTAATACATTGTCAAATAGGGAGAATGTTGTTCAAATGTCCTGTGGACAAATGCTGTCTACTTTACTGATCTAGCTTATAGTGTGTCTTATTCAGACTTGACCTTATGTACTCATTCTTTGAAACACACAATAACAATGCACAACAATGTTCCGATGCACATGACTGGATTTTTTTTTCAAAAACTTTAATTTTGTAAAGTTTATTTTTTACTTTCCCATGTCCAGATGGCCTACAGACCGGCACAAGGTACAAGAAGGACAGAAGTTGGGAACTTCCAACCGCAGAGTTTTGAAAAATCTGAGAAACCTTTTTTTTTTAAAGACAGCAAAAAAAAAAATAAATAAATAAAAATACAAACCAACCAAACCCATCACCATTGGAATCCACCAACTGTCAAGCTAGTTCCATGCTACAACAGAAATATAATGGGTTAATTCAGAGCAACTTACCAAAGCTTGACTTCAAGCCCAACATATGGGAAGTTCTTCCAGACAAATCCTGCTGTTGTTTTTATAAGAAAGAAAATGTCTTAGCTTCATAACCCTAAATATGTGTGACAGTTAATCTATGGAATCCTCCATACCACCATCAAATATGTTGTATTGCATGCATTGCTTTTTTCCGGCCGATCAGAAATGTGCACTTCATACCTTTTACTAGCAAATACTGCAGTGTTTCATGGAGAGTCATCAGCTATTTGACAGGACTCCAGACTACCCTGCTCATAAAAATAAACCGTTGATGCTGCTGAACAAGGTCAAGCCGTCAAATACTGTGAATATCACTAACTGATAATGGTCTACAGGGAGTATTTGAAATAGGAGTAGCACTGGAGGCATTACGCTCAGCCAAGCTGGTCAGGTGTGGTCAGATAGTGATTTCTCCCCCACCACTATGCAAAAAAAATATCCAATAATTCTGTATTTTCTATGTAAAATTGTGATAAAGTAGGTGATTTATGTATGCAAGATACATTTCTCGTCTCTGCTGCTTTAATCTACTTCCAAATAAGTCTGCCCTTCCCTTCTGCACCCTGACCATCTACACCCACCATACAACAGAGGATCCTGAAAGTCGGTCAGGGGACCTATGTCAGTCCATGGATTGGTATTTATTGGGGACCAATAAAGTCATATTTTTTCATCTTCTTCTTCTTTTTTATTTATTTATTTAGATGTATTATTTCAATAATCCAAATGAATAAATCAATGTTTTGCCAAACAGAGGACGCATATTGAAAAAAATGGAGAACCCATTTTTAACCCAGTACAATATATGCAGTATATAATATAAATAACCCAGTATATCATTAACCAGTATTGAACAATAAAAAGTGCATTTTATTATTGAGTGAGTGATATTTTAAAACAACCACAAACTGGGATTGAACCAGAAAAATGACCGTGAACTCCTAGAAATCTATGATGTGAGATGACCATAATCGACCTCTTGTGGTCCAACTGTGGGTGGCTACCCAGTCTTTGGGGAACATGACAACGTCAGAATATGGTACGAAGAAGATTGGAATTGAAAATGTAAAAATCCCAACAATGGGGGAACTATTACCGGTCAGCAGCTGACCGGTCCAAACAATCACTACCTTGTCTTTTATCTTTTAATCTTGCTGGTATGCCAAGTTTAAGCCCCGTTAATGAAAATCTCTTGTATTTCAGTCTCTCATCTCTTTTAAAACTTCTGTTTCTGCCCCAGAGCCACTACTTCTTAATAAGGCACCACATAGAAAATGTCAAATTATCCATCTTCTTGGTATTATATTTTCTTGCCACATCAGCATAATGTCCCCATACTCATAGCCCTTACTTGCTAATTATTCTTCATTTTATCTTCTTTTTTTTTTTTTTTCTTTTTGCTGTGTTGGCTGCAAATGGAAACATAATTTAATAAGTAATTGGTTGAACACAGGGGTCCTTGGAATGCGATGTCCTATAACATTGGTGTTTTAGGGTTACATCACAATCTCCCATAAATGTGTTAAAACGTTTTTCTACAATTGTAACATATCGCCTCCAAAAACACACCAATGAACAAACTAAAAAAGGATAGTCCCCCACAGAGCTACATGGGGAGTTTTGTTTACATTTAGTGGTTGCATGGATTGGACATTTGATTGTATTTCCTTTGCCTTTTTAGTTTGTTTATTTTGGGGTAGGACAACTTTTTGCTCCGTGTAATGTTTCTCAACTGAAAGTTATAATATTATGATTTAACAGCTGTGTACCCAAGGCCCAATTAACAGAATGGGCTAAAGGGGCTACAGACGGGCCTTACCACCAGTGGGGGCCTCAGGTTGTTGATGTCAAGTGACAAAAAAAAAAAAAAGGTGTTACTGTAGATTGATAATATGGATAATTATGCCTAGAAAAATGTGCTACCACTCCCTAAAACAAAGGGTAGTAAGATATTGTTTTTTTTATTTTTTTTTTTTGTGGACTCACTCTCAACTTATATATGGCAATTTTTAAATTTCTGAAGGGGACTAGCCTCATTTACATGCTGTGATTACTTAACTTGCCCATGCCCAAGGAACATGGGTTGTATGCAGCTGTAACATGGGAATCCTCTGTGGAAACTATCGCATTGACTTTACTACTAACATTATGACAGTTTCAGTCGTTATTATTCACTTCACAGTTACTCGGGGAGCTCTAGTGGCACCAGCACTGTGCCACCCTGGCGTTATTCGTGTAGCCCATCTTGGGCTTCTTATACAGGGAGAACCCTGATGTGGATTGCTCTCACCTGTATCCGTTGCTACACCTGCGTCGCCACTTCTGCGCACTCTCTGTCACTTCTGACTCCTAACCTACGGCCCGCCTCCACAGCAGCACTGTAGACACAACTCAAAGACGAGGCTATATTATCTGGCGAGAAGAACAGCAGAACTCGGGGCAGTATTAAAACTGGAATGATGAGTCACTTTTTCTTTTGTTGACTTTCTCTGTCCTTTGTTGTTTGAGATGTTGTTGAAGGTATTTAAACATTTGTTTATTGAGTTTCTCTGTATGTTTATTACTTGTGAATCACACCTTTATTTTGTGATTCATGTTTAATCTCTATTGACTTGGGTCTTCGAGGTTTGTGGCTTTTAAAATGTGGGTTACCAGAAAAAAAAAAAAAAAAAAAAGTAAGGAATATACAGTACCTACAGGCTATGCCAATTCCCTTTAAACTGTAGAGTGTCCTAAAATGGTTCTGTTGATGTCGACGATATAAAGAGGCTCATCCTGGTAATGAACACTAGGCTACAAAAATGTTAATCTGGTGCTGACAATACCTATGTTGTGATATACAGTAAAAACAAGTCAAGTTCAATTGTAGCAGGGAACTCTGACACGGGTCAACCTCCATGTTTGCATTTAAATATGATATGTGCAGAAATATAGAGAGTAGGAATGAAATAAAAATTAGACATTCATTCATGTATTTCTCAAACTGTGGCAGGCTTGTCAAATTTGATTGAAATTCATGGCACATTTTTTTTTTTAATCCACCCCTGCATGATGTAAACACACACTTCTGTGGCTTGGTTTCTAACAGTTGCACCACTCACCAGTTTCTGCCAGGCCCCAAATAAGCCATCTGCACCTGTTTTTTTTTTTTTTTTTTTTCCTGCCAACCTGTGCCCCAGAGATGGACCTTGTGTCTGTGTGGGTGTTTGTGTCACGTGACACGTCTGAGCATGAAGGTTTGGGCAGTTGTTGCTAGGTGAAGCAGTTATTAAAGGTAAGATTCTGTGGGAGCAGGAATGACAGAGTAGGCCTGTCAACAGCCAGGGCGACAGAGTGAATGAAGGATTGAACATGGTAATGCAGGTGAAATGTAATAAAAATAACATATTGAGAACACAGAAGCATTTAGGGATAAAATAAAACTATTTATTTAACAATTTCCCTTTAAAGACTCTCTAATTGTCAGGCTACCGTACAAATTGCGACAGAGTTTCTTGGTTTCAAAAATGTTAGAAGTACTTTAGTTGCTTACCCGCTCGCAGTGACAGGGTCGAACATGCTGGCTTTTTAAGCAGGTGTATTGTTCATTTTGCAGGTGATTTGGCGTGATATCATCCTCTAATTAGCACTCACACAGTGTCTGGAGCCGACAGAAATATCATTAGAGTCACAAGTATGAAAAATGATTATGAATTACAAATACTTTCATTTGTCTTTTCAGTCAACGTGACACTTTACCTAATAATGATCGGGACACCGCTGTGCGTGATTCGCGTCAAGATGAATAATTTGTGGTAAATCCGTCACAGAGGTTTTTGCTCAGGGCTGACTGACCTGAATGTAGAAAATAAGCTGAAGATTTGAGAACCGGTCCTTCGGGTACTGCTAGTGGCAGGACAGTGGAGGAAGGGTGTGCGCATCTGATCACTGGTCGGTGGTTTGATGCCCTTCCCTATGTGGAACTGGGCACAACATGGTAAAACCAGCTGTATTAGTCACTTCGGATTCCAGAGTATAAAAGTGGACCTTAATAATTGTTTGTTTCTTCTCCCTAATGTTAATGTTAATGTAAAAACAGGACATAAAACATCGAAGGAAGTCCACACTGTATAGGAAAACAGTTTTCCTATAAATATGATACTGTTAAAAAAAGAAAATACAATTCATGAGCAGATCAGTGAGTTACTGACACTTGTATACCTGTAAATGTATTACTTTGTAAAATATTATCAGATATTGTTGAGAATTCTTACTCTCTTAATCTGAATTTTTTCTGTAAGTATATACAGTGTGGATGATAAGGAGTATTGGCATTTTGATTTTTGCAGGTTTTATGAAATATTTAATACACATCTAAGAGGTACTGCAATATGGACGGGATATGTTTTCATAATTCTGTCAATTTTCCATTGGATTTTAACGGCAATAGTAATACGTAGCAACAGCCCTGGCATTATACAGTGTGTTCAATAATTGGCAGGGATCAGAACAGATGTATGAAAATTGATTCATAGAGAATCTGACTGCTCTGTCCTCCAATACTGTCCTACAAATGATGACCTGGGGGGAAAGAGAAATTGAGTCAACATTTAAATCAGATGACACCGAGGTCCATATGTTCCATATGTTGTGACATATAAGAAGAATTAAGCACATGATAAATGCTTATTTCCTATTGATAAAAATGGAAAAAAAAACACATACACAGTTTGGCGAAATACAATAGAAAAATCGGTAAATTGCTGATAAACATCTTTTGAAGTGAATAACATAACTGATCATCATGATCTCAAATATCATTTGCAATATTATATTTGCAATGGTATATGACATTTAAAGATCATCAATGTGATAACCGTGCTAAAACTGTGCTTCGAACAAATGTTTTCACACAGTTGCTTTTATCTATTCTTGCTTTTTTTACATCTTCTTGAAAAAACAAATGATGTCCCAACCTTCGATTTTAAATGAGAAACGGTGTACGTTTCATCTCTGTCTGCCATGTTGCTAAGAGCAGAGTAATAGCCACTACCTGAACTCCAATCAAATCAGCCCACTTCACAGTTCACACACCCCAAGTGTGTGCCGCTCTAGTGGGAGGAAGCGGCCAATGTCGCATATACAGTAGGTCTAATGTCAATTTGTGGAAGGGGCCATGGAGCAGGAAACTGATCCATGGACAAAAATCCGAACCATCGAACCGTTTTACTGCTTTCGATCGATTAGCGCTTTTTTTTTTTTTTTTGGCTCCAAATATAGTGTCAAACCTTAATTAGTAATGAAAAAAATAAGGTTCATGAAGTAATGTAGACAGTTGAATGGAAAACATTATGACGAATCGGAGTTAAAAAAAGGAAAAGGAGGGAAAAAAAAAACCTGAAAAAAAGGCTATTTTATAAAGAGATCAAACAAAATGTAATGCATTTCTCTTATATTGTTTACTCAAATCTAAATTGAATGTGTGGTGTGTGTCTGAAACACAAATGGCCAAGAACCATAAAAAGGAAGGAAGGAAGGAAGGAAGGAGAGAGATAGAAAAGAGAGAGAGAGAGCTTCTGTGTGTGTAAAGGAACTCTTTCATCTTCACCCCATAATCCCTTGAGAAGTCTTCCATGCCAATCCATTTCCTAGAGTTGGCTTCATTCCTTCCCAATGGGAACACCCCCTCCCTCCACACACACTTGGCTCTCCTCGTCCCCGTGAAAGCCTTTCCATCTTGGTTCTACAGTACGTCACACACACTCACAGATGCACATGCCTGGTCCACTGGGAGGACAGCGAAAAAAAAAAAAATGGCATCCGGTGACATCGACTTGGCAGCAGTGGAGTTGGTGTTGGTTGGTGGCTGTTGGTTGGTGGCTGTGACACCCCGGAGAAAGGCAGACACTCTTCACCGCTCTTGATCTTTGGTACATTGGTTCAGAAGTGCGACGTGCTACGTGTTTGTTGAGGGAAAAAAAAGCCAAGGCTTGGGTTTTGACTTACGATCCGGCCAGCAGTGTGTGTGTGTGTGTGTGTGTGTGTGTGTGTGTGTGTGTGTGTGTGTGTGTGTGTGTGTGTGTGTGTGACTGTGAGCCAGTGACATTACACTGAGCTTTTCTTGCGTCTTCATCTTTATAATAAGGTAAGCGTAGCTCGGAGTGTTAGAAGACGATGAGCTCCTGTTTAAGGTTAAGGTTAAGGTTATGCATCGACAAGTTGTAATTATAGCTACGATTAGAGCGGGCTGGTGTAATGTCCTTTAGAAATCATGAAGAGACATCTGTGTGTGCTTGAGTGCGTGTGTTTGTGTGGGAAATCATCCAGCCAAAGAGAGAGAGAGGGATAGAGAAGCAAGAATGATAGAGGCCAGTGAGAGAGTAAATTAATAGCAGTCATCTTTACACGCATCCCTCTGCTAGCTAAGCCTGCTAATGAACAGACTTGGACGCCTGTGGTTAGTCACACACGCACACACACACACACACACACACACACACACAGATGACTGCCAATTTATTAAGTGAACGTTTGGAGCCCCAGACTGTACCAACTGCTAGAAACTAACTAATCTGCGTTGGGCCAGTGGAGACGGAATGAGCCAAAGAAACAGATAACATTCACCGAGGGGGACATTGAGCCATGAAAACAACCATTAACATCAACATTTGGTGGGGCCACGACTTCTGAAAGATAAACTTACCAGTCATGAGTGCTGGCATGTGGTCACAATTACAAATCATATGGTGTATGGTGGAAAATGTAGAGGAAGGTCAAGAGCTGGTTTATTTTTGGTTTATTTTTTTATACACACCTAGCAGGTGAGACACAGCCACTGCACTCCAGTCAGAATCCAGAGTTTTCTTCCCTGGGAATCTCAAATGCATTAGTTCTGATAGTATATTTTTTCATCGAGAAGAAAAAAGAAAATAGGGACTGCTGGTTAAGGAACCAGACCTAGGTACGCAGGCTTCTATTGTCGACAGTAGAAAGCTTTGTTGACAAATAAGCAGACCAGGATTTATTGCATCAAAAGATTTCCTACCATGGCAGGTCCAACACAAATCTCATCTGCAGTCTCACCAACAAATCCCAAATACTGATGCAGGCGTGTTTTTACACAGTCTCATCACAAATCATTATTTGTCAGACCTTTGAATGTGGAATGATGCTCAGATCTCCTGCACCTATGAGCTAATGTCTGTCTGTTATTCAGTTCTAGTTTATAGTTGGTTACTCATTCTCAGAATTATAATAACATTTCACATCAAGTTTTTTTTTTTTTTTTCTACCACACTAATCTACTCCTTCAGCAGCACTTTGAAATCCCAACTGATGGAAAGTGCTACAGAAATAAAAATGATTATATTATAATATATTATTATTATATTTTTTGTAAATAATAATAATACTTAGTGTCACATCAGCCAAGGGACTCCTTTTCTACTCCCAGGAATATTGCAGGTAAAACCTGTGAAGTTGTTTTATATCTAAAATGTTGTTAACAAAAAAAAAAAAATGTCAGTACTACTTTTTAGGCAGTAGTCAAAGACCTAGTGGTTAAGGAATCGGACTTGGGTCGCAAAAAGAAGAGTTGTTTTTTTGTTTGTTTGTTTTTGTTGTTGTTGGTGTTGTTGTTTTGTGTTGGCTGTAAATTATTTTATAGGCATATTTACAGACAAACAAAGCAATCATTCCAGAACGCTTATCAGTAAGATTGTCCAACAAAAGAAATGAGGACATCGAACTAGTACTGAACTATGACCCAAGCAATGTTAACAGGCAATTGTCTGTTCTCTGATTTAGGTTTTAACCTGTAAAGGAAAATATATATATTTTTTGTAAAATATCTTTTTTTTTTTTTCAATATACTTTTCCATTTCTTTTTCAGAAAATGTTGTTTTGTATCCCATTGGTTGGTCACTTTACCCCTTAGATCTTATATTATACTTACATATTTATGGATAAGAACAAAAACTGCTGAGCATGGGCAACATTTATAATGGTGTTAATGGGCAGGGTTATTGCATACAACAAATCTACCGCAGTTTAAATAGATTAAATAATGATAGATTTAACTTAACCCTTATATTATGTTACGGGTCAATTTGACCCGTATGGGTTTTTGTGTTGA